>QFEC01004240.1:0-35998 GCA_003316585.1 Gomphus bonarii
CAGGTGGAAAACCCCCTTATCAGCTCATTAAATATTGGAGTATCTTGTTGTTGTGACATTGTCAATAGCATCACCCTCACAGTCTTTGTTTTGTCTTTTCTTTGAATTTCTCAGTCTTTAACTAGATAAAAAATGAAATTTCTTTCTCTGTGTAACAAATTAGTAGTTCAATACTCAGAAAATCAACTAAGATAACACTCTGAGTCTTTTGTCAAACCTTGCTCCTCAGAAATTAGGGATACAATGAGATCTGGACAGCACAGCATATAAGCTGAAGCCAAGCCCTATTTTGAACCTCACCAAAGTTACAACCTCATGCAAGTTTATACAAGAACCTTGCCTCAGCTTGTTCTTAACAGTATCAAGTGAAAGTGACTTGCACCTGGAGTTCATGGAAGAAAATGTGAACTCTAGCTAGTGAAGATTTCCCATTACTAAGCTGTTGCAGGTACATGAGGGCATGTTATGCTGACTACTTTCATCTGTAGGTCAGGACCTGACCATTGGTATTGAGCCAGAGCTCAGGGTGGAAAGGGAAGGCTTTATCCCCAAATGCAAGGTAGTTATGAAAAATCACAATCAAGGAAGTCTACACATCGAACTGCAATGCGAATTCTACGAGTATTTATTATCGACCCGAGTGACAGATATCTCGTAATGCACAAGGTGGATGAAAATCCTGATCAATCGTAGTGATGACTTCGGTGTAGATAGATTATACCACGGTGCCAATCGCAACCATCATCCATAATGCATTAGGCCTGGGTTATCTACCTCACTCCCCCCGCACCCCTTGCCCCGCGACCTCATCGGGTGGATGTACTTCTTCTACCAATCGTGAAAGGAGCCTCCCTCCCCACAACCAAAATAAAAATACTCAACTGCGCAGAATCACCGACTTATGTCCGGCGAAAGTAGTTGATCACCCATTAATGTCGTCCGTGCATAAATGACGGGTTTAAGCGTCTAGGCTGAATTGTGAAGAAACCGCACGATCCACAGAGGGAGGATCTTTCCAATCATGCCGTCTCCTCCCGAAAGAGAAAATTCCACAATCGAAGACAAAAGCTTTAGATGGATCCTTTCCCTATATCCTCGCTTAAAGGAGAGTCGGTTCGGACAAGAAATTACATTCTCATTGAAAAATTTATGTTACAAAAGTTGAACTGCTGAGTTTAGTGACGCCGCTTAATCTTGATCACAGAACCGTGCTTGAGGATCAGTAATCTATATAGTAGAGAAAGATTTTAATAAGTAGAGGGGAGAACTGGACCGTCAATAAATTGATCAGGCGGAAGCTGGGAGTTTTGATCAAAGACTTGCCGGCTGTCAGTTAACATTGAGTAATGTAAGAGTTATAAATGCTTTTTTTTCGTTGCCTGAATATCGGCTTGCCACTCCTCCTATCCCCTGGAGGATAAAATATTCCTTCCAGGTTATCACTTGACATCGGGTCATGTATCCAGGAAAGACTTTGAATGCGGGTTCTTCGTTGTATATATCAGCGTGAAACTCGTTCTCCTAATCTCAGGAGGCGTATTTTTATATTTACAACGACCATACCCTGTCCATATAAAAATCATGACTCGGTGAGTCTTGTCTGTTATTGCCTCACTTCAAAATGGTGGCATTCACGATCCTTGCAGGAAGCTTTACAACATTAATATCGGCATTTTCCTTTGTGCCAGCTGCGACGGAAGGCGGCAGGGGAAGGTTGTCTCTTATTTCCCAGTCATTCGCTGGTAGAGCTCCCAGCTGGATTCAGAAGAGCCCGCATAACTCCAGCATCCTATAGTGAGCCGCATTTCATTTGGGTAAATCATACCTTTAACAGCTTCCAGTGCCGTTAATGAAGACGCAGACGGACAAATAGCCTCATTCATCATTGGCGATCAAGGAAAAGTCAGACTCGTCGCCAGCACTTCCTCAGGTGGATATGGCCCCACGCATCTCTTACCCTTGAAAAGGCAGAAAGAGGTTGCCGTAGTGAATGTCAGTTGCTCCGTATTTCGAGGAGGCCGTGAACTTAAAAGTAGGCCTAGTACTACGCAGGAACTAGCGTCGTATTTCCATTACAGAATGACCTGCTTAACTTCGTGACGGACCCAGCCCCACCACTAATCACCTTCAGGTCTGGCCCAACTCCAAATACTCACTCTCATCCGCATCAAATTGTTGAGATAGAAGATCAACTCTTTGTGCCTGATGTTGTGAGTTCTGTGTATATTGTGTTTCTGTTTATCGTTCATTGTGCAATTCGTGCAAAGGGTACCGATAAAGTTTGGAGACTCGACAAGGGGTTGATTGGCGGATGGAGGATTACGAACTTTATCACTCAGCCTGCTGGCAGCGGACCACGACACTTGGTATCTCAGGGTATGTATCCATGTAATTATATCCCGTGCCGAATTGACTCGTGGCCAAGATGGAATTCTTTACATTCTCCATGAAAAGACTTCGCTCATAACCTCGCAGAGGATCCCCGCCGTGACTGAGACATCCTCGCCTTTCATCTCCTCGATATTTACCACACCCAGAAACGTTAACAAAAACAACTATGCATCAGGAGAAATCAAGATTGCACCAACAACCGAGGACTTCCCAGACCGATATATATATACGTCGAACATGCAGATTAGCGGCCCCAGGAACCCACTTGGTTAGTCTAGTACTACTTTAGTATCACATGCTCTGAACCAAGCTTGAATGGTGTCTCAGGTGACACGATCGCTATCTTCCGTCTTCGACCGAACGGTGTTTTGGAACTTTTGAAGCATGTCTCCACTGGCTTGCAGAACCTTAGGGGATTTGTTATCGACCCGAGTGGTAGGTACCTCGTAGCTGGTGGTAATGTGGCAGGGGGGGTGAAAGTGTTTGAGCGAATGAATGGCGGTGCAGACTTGGTGGAGGTAGCTTCGAGTCCGCAGGTTGCGACTGCGAGTAGCTTCGTGTGGTTGTAACCTATGAATAATTATTTAAACTGCCATGCTGTTCCATCATCTGAACCAGAGAGGCGTCAGCTATTCCGCTGAAAAGATAAAAATAAAACCTCGAAAGTGAAGGGGGTCACGTGATCAGTTAGGTTCGCGGGTTGTGACATGTGACACTGTGGTTGGTCTTTAGACGATGCTTAGAGCGCATCCACCATGCTTATAGCTCACGCCTCATCCACTTGTGATGTTTGTCTAGAGTCATACTCCGAGAATTTTACCTATCATTCAATTCCCTGTGGCAAGTTTGCATTTGAAATATCTGGAAAATCTTGACGTGATCATTCTGTACTAGGCCACGTCTTTTGTCTACCATGTCTTGTATCAACTAATCCATCCAGATGTCCGTTATGTCGTCACGAATTTTCCCCTTACTCCATGGTAAAGCTTCACCTCACATTACCAACGCCGCGAGATGCAACCGCTCGCAATTTAGAGATGAAGCTGGTGCAAAGTTCGCCGGATATGACACTCACGGAGAGTTTGGCTTTATTTCATGAGGTCCAGGAGTGGTTGGAAGATGAACCGCAGGAAGAGGTGTGCAATCTTGAGTTGTCAGCAAGGACGAGAAACTTATTACAGATTAGTTTCTCGTCCTAAGAGCTTTCGCAGCTGTTTTATGCGGATTTCATGAGACCAAGGATAAGCTTATTCAACATCAAGCTCGTTCAGAACAGAACGAGGCAGAACTTAAGCGGTTACTCGAGGAGGCTCGCACTCTCTCATCATCCAAGCTGGAAGCCAGCGATTACAAAAAGTACGTCTCCAAATGATTTTCCTAAGTCCTATACATTCCGCTGACTTGCATCTGCAGCAAAGTTTGTTTTTCTTTGCTTCTTGTAGCCAGGGCTAACGGGATAGTAACCAGTATAAAGCCGCCAAGGCAGAGATAGCTACACTCCGAGCTGAGTGTGCCGACCTCCGTGCCGAGGCTGATAAACAGCAGCGACTCTACCAAGCGCATTACGCCCAAATTCAAGCCCAAGTACTCCAAGTGCAGGCTCAGGCCGAAGCTCAGCCGGTCTCACGTCGGATTTCCAACCCTCTTCCAACTCCTCCACGACCAGTTGAGATTCCATTTCTCAAGTACATCGAGTCTCGCCCATCTTCTCACATTATCTCGGGAAACAAAGGTAAGGGCAAAGAATCTTCCGCCCAGACAATCGCTGGCGTTGATCCTTTGTTATCTGCCTTTGTTCCGACATTATCAACATCAATTCCCTCAAGACATCGCGACAGCGTTGATGGCCGACAAGAAGTAACAACTCTTGTATTCAAACCTCCGAAACGAGTACCTATATGGGCTTCGCCAACTCCTTCACATAAGTCGGTTGAGGAGCTGACAGAGACACCAACAATAGGTCTCAATAATCCTGAACCTTCGGGACTCGTGTCTGACACCGGTGCCACCGTCGGACTTGATTCTGCATTGGGTTCTGCTGTTAGTGGCGTTCCGCCTCCAGAAGTGGGTCATTCAGAAATCTATCAACGCTCTCACCGAACTGCTACCGCACATCCGCTCTCCTATGTCAGTGCGATGGGTTGGGGCGAGCCTTCCAATACTCATCAATGTTCAAACCAGGCACCCTCCTCACAAAGAACCAGGAAGATGTCCCGACCCGAAGTCTTTCGGCACCATCAGGAATCCTTTCAGGTGTCGTCGTCAACCTCTCAACCACTCGAAGATACAGAGATCAGTGCTCCACCAATCATATCCCCAAGTCTTGATGATCTATCTTCCACTCCGAGATATATGACGAATATGCGACGTCCCGTGTGGCAAGGCGGTGCAAACATCGGTTTCCGTCGTGTATCATCCCCTGTGGTGGGGGCAGGTAACTCACTGCCTTCCACCCATAGTGTACCAGTGGTCATACCACAGCACAGCGAAGGCGAAGAGTCTGATGGCACAAACAGACGCACCATAGTTCGTTCTAATACAATGCATCCTCTCGATACACACCATACGAACGAGGATCGTCGGGTTCGAGAGAATCAACGTGCTCTCACACCTCTGCAAGACTCGTATTCCTCTGAGCTGCACAGTGATCCCGAGCCACGAATATCGACGCGTAGAGCTCATCCATCGTCATCCCCAAGAAGGATTGGGAAGGAATCATCAACACATTTCAGACACGGCGAGCACGAATCAAGACATGGTCATTCCCACTCGCTCAGTTCGAACCCCACTCCACCTCCAGCTTCATTTCCATCCTCGATATATAGCCGTTCGCAAGATGATCTACTAGTATACCCTACTCGACCGTTTCCGTTAAGTCGCAGGGCGCCACACAGTAGACTCGCCACTGGAGAGCTATCGTCTTCCACATGGCACCTGAACGGTACTGCGCCGCGCGTTGCACCTGTAGGTGAACTTTGAGTACCCCAGGAGAAAGCGTTCTATATTGGGCATTTGGACTTCTACTCGATTTGTCGTCTTTGCTATCTAGCCCTTTGTTGTTTGCATGCTATTTTGTCGATGTACTAATTCCACTTCTCAGGCTCGAACCCCGTCTCAGGCATTTATTATGTTACTACAACACATCCCCCGAGCATCAAAATACCTAGCTTCTTGTAAATCTACTAAGTTAATGGTCAGGGAGTACGAGACGTGATAGACAACGTCAAGTAAATTTCACTAAAGCCATGACCATGTAGTCCTCTAAACATCAGTAGCCAAGATATGCTGGAAACCGTTGAGAAATAATCCTGATATCGTTCGTATGAAGTCGAGCAATGTTATCGATGAGAGCAAATGTCACCAGTGGCCGATTATTAGGTGTATCGCAAGAAAATGGTAAAATCCTAAGCTTGGGGCTTCTGTCGATCACTGGTCAGATGCAGCACGATCTTCCGAGGCCATGCAGCGAGCAAGAGAGAAGCAGCAAAGACTTACTTGAAACTTGAGAACAAGTCTCTATTCTAACGTGGGAAGGTGCATACGATGCTTGTGGGTGTGTGGAGTGCGCGTAGGCCGATGAGCACTTGTGCAGCCCCACATAACCTCAGGACGCCATCAAAAACGACAAAAAAATGCTATGCCACATACGAGTGTCTTTCTGGCTCAATCCGAGGCCCACGATCGCTTCGATTGAGCAAACGGGTCTGCTCTTTCAGCGACTGCTCCAACTGTTGTATCCGGTGCTCGTAGCTGGCTTTGACCGCCTGGGAAAGACTTGTCCCTTCATATACATGAGCCATGGAGACCGAAAGCTGGCTAAGAAGGACCCCGATGGATCTTAGCAAACCAAACTGAATAGGCCCATTAAAGAAGAGCACATGGTGAGACGTGCTCGAAGATAAGAAAACTCAGAAAGAGATTACCTCGTTGGGCATTTGGGTCTTGAGTAACTCATTAACTTGTTCAGCTAAATTGGCGGCACGCTGTACAGTAAGTCCACGATCTCCCAGCGTTTCATATACAATGCGCCGCTCCAACTTCCTTAATTGACGCGTGCTGCGTGATTCAGGATCGTCGGATGATACGCCCTCGCACTTTGAGAAATCCACATGAACCTTGCGGATCGGGTGAACACCAAAGTTGTCGATACCCAATGAGGTGCGGCAGACAGGACATGTATACTGAGTGAGGCGGCTTAGACATTCACGACAGAATATATGACCTAAAGGCAGACCAAAAGATTTCAAAGTGCCGTATGTAGCAATCGGTGATACTGAGCTTCACAAAATGCTTACCACAAGGGAGGCTCCAGCACTCTCTGTTCGAAGAGAAGTTTTCGAAACAAACATCACAAGTTGAAGATGGATCTGCAATCAACATTCTACAGGTAGTTTTGAGGCGTTGAAAAGACTGTAGGCAGGTTGCAAGTGGACTCAGGGTAAGCTCCAAGTGGTCGGCGTGCACCGCCAGCAATGACGAGGTTGCAACGTGTCCGGAAGACTAAACATGTTGCGATGCAAATTTCCATCTTATGCTAACACTCACATCAATGAAAAATGGCACGACCACGGGGCAGGCATAAGCCTGATGCGTGTCGTGCAACGACCAATATGATTCATAGTAACATGAAGAGGTACATATGTGAACGATCCACAATGCATAATTTTGCGCAGTGCCAGACACCTCGGCAACTACAAACGACGACCACGACGACCACACTAGTAGTGATTCGAATGACTAAGCGACTTGGTCAATAATCCAACAAAAAGCAACTCACCTTCCGCCTGGTGCTGTCAGTAGGCACTGGCGTTACGTCCTCAATCCGCCCAATCTTCATCCCAGCACGTGCCAGTGCCCGCAGTGCACTCTGCGCACCAGGACCTGGAGTCTTGGTTCCTGTTCCACCAGTAGCACGGAGCTTGATGTGAAGGGCAGTAATGCCAATCTCCTTGCAACGGGCCGCAACATCTTGTGCGGCTAACATGGCAGCATACGGAGAAGATTCGTCACGATCAGCTTTGACTTTCATTCCACCTGCAACGAACCCCCCTCTTCTAAGTCCTTGTGTAAAAATCTAACTCGGTGTAGGGGCACGGACCTGTGACACGCGAAATAGTCTCTTTTCCACTAAGGTCGGTAACGTGGACGAAAGTGTCGTTGAATGAAGCATAGATGTGTGCCACGCCGAAAACATTCTCTCCCTCAGCGACTTGTGGTCCAAGTTGCACGGCGGCTTCTTCCTTGGGGGCTTTAGCTTTTTTGGGAGGCTATCGGTGTCATCCAACCAAACAATATTGAATCCATCGAAAATAGGATCATTCGATAACAAGAAAATGGTCAAGCATCGTCAACAAAGTGCATGGAAATGATCCTGGATCACTGGACTCTTACCATTGTTGAATAATGAGAGGAAACGAAACCTTCTGAGGGAAGAGGAAGTGACGATTATGTAAATGGGTGCGCTGAAATTTTCGCACGCTCGGTGATCCTCTCAGCCACCTCCAGTTCAATGTGAAGATACCGGGTTTCGCGTGTCCAATTCCCCAATGAGCACCGAACCTTCGAACTATTTAGAGACGTGATGTATCATTTGATGAAAACGAAGCTGTGTGCGACAATTTGCCACTCACACGTGCGTTTGAAACATGGGGGTTGAAGACTCAAACTTGATGTATAGCCGGGTTGTGAACGTGACCTTCCGTCCTTAGTAGGATAAGGCATGTTCTATCCTAGGCTCATCACTGATGATGATCTCTTTTGAATCACTTGAACTCGGAACTTGTTTTCTGCGGTTTGTTTACGACCAGCAACTTTCAACGCCCTTACTTATTTTGTCGCTATCATTCTGGAGGTGTTGACGCGATTCCAATTCACTCTGATCACCCACCATTCCCTAAGGATCTTGCTGTTTAATTCTATATACCGGCTGCATGGGAGATGACAGATGGCGTGTCCCAACCCTTCTGCTTATTAGTTCTCTGGACGTTCTGGACGTTGTCAGGTTTATGCTACGCGTCGATGGCTCTTTCATTGAAAGACTACGGAGGTGAGCGTCATAAAAGCATCTCAATTCGCATCAGAGCTCATTGTCGAGTGTTTTCCGTTCTATGGAAATCATGAAATGGTTCGAAAACTGTCAAGCTGGAAGTGAGGCAGGGAAGTGAGTGGCTCATTTTCCCAATTTCTGTAGTGCTCTCAATCTTTTCTGCTCATATTAAAGACTGGCATTATTATCATCATTCTAGAGATACACAGGTCCATCAACGGACCCACTTCACATTCCAAACCCTCGAGTGTTCAGTCCATTAATATATGTATCATGTCCTGTGTTAAAGTGGCCCTTCGCCTCGGTTTCTATAGGGTGATATAATGCTCCTAACCTTTTCTGCCCATATTAAAGAATAGCATTATTATCATTCTAGAGATACGCAGGTCCATCAACGGACTGACTTCATGTCCCAAACCCTTGAGTGTTCAGCCCATCAATAGATTTATCGCATGCTGTGCTAAAGTAGCCCATCGTCCCGATTTCTATAGGGTGATATAGTGCTCCTAACCTTTTTCTGATCGTATCAAAGTTTAGTATTATCATCCTAGAGGTACGCAAGTCCATCAACGGACTAACTCCACATCCTAAACCCCTTGAGTGTTCAGTCTATCCAACCCCCATCAATAATAGATTTACTGCGCGCGTTTCCATACTCTATATCTAGACTTCTATTTTTATTTTTATTTTATTTCGACGAACGAAAATGGTGTCCTTGTTTATTTTTAACGTTCAGTGGAACAAGTAAAATGGTCGTCGACACATGCATTCCAAGGTGCGAATAGACCGACCCAGCGTTTAGTTTTAATTAGCCAGGTCGCCCAGACTGAGACAGAACAGACTTCACTGCCGTCCGAATCACAGAATCCATCGATTCGTGACTCTAGTGGTTGTTTACATCCCAAGTCAAACTGCTAGACAGTGTGACAGACGGTTTTAGATTGCACGCAGCACACACAACCCCATCCTTGGTGTATAAGCAAGGGGCTTCTCTCTTTTTTTTTGGTTTCACAATAAAACATGGTCGATTCTTTTCCTTATCCCTCGTAGTTCTTTTAATTTTTTTAAAAAAGCATTCAAAACCCTCAAAGAGGAAGAAAATCAACTGCACAGGGCTCTGATAAAAGAATAAAAATAAAAAAAAACACCCAAAAAAAGAGTTCATAACTTGTAAGTAACAGCATCTTCAAGTCAACCCAGTGCTGCATGAGTCCTGCCATACCCACCTCTCCCTAGCTGCTTCCATTTCCGTCAGACGCATGGTTCTCCCGGCTCCTCTTTTGCTTCGTCAAGTCCCACCCCAAAACTCTCCAAGGAGGTATATACACTATACCACTATCATCCTGTCACATGCACCGCACCGCATCTCCGCCTTCCTTCCCCCCTCAAAAAAAAAACCCCCCATAGAACAAACAAACAATCAATCATTCAATCAAAACGGGGCCTAAAAACACCCGGTCTAAACACCCGTCACCATTTTGTTCACCATTTTGTTCGTCGCTCCAAAGAAGAAGAAAAAAGTATGCAGTAGGGCTGTATTTTTATTTTGTTTTATTTCTTTTGCTTAAGATATGTTGTAATATAAAGTTATGCTATTAAACATAAAGTGCTGCCTCGTTCATTACTTACCTTTGTGCACGGAAAAAAATAACACACAAGTCAGACCATTTATTTTCGTCGTTTTCACCTGCCTCGCCATTTCCCTAACTTGTTTTTTTTTTTTACTGCGGTATGCATCCACATTTGAAATCTATACAATTTTCACGTTCCACATACCATACCATAAAACATTGTCGCAAAACTCAACCGATCGATCCCGTCTTGATGATGGAAGAAAATCTTAACGATATATGTAGAATAATGTATACTCAAGAGACGAAACTCTTCTGAGGATAACGATCGTCCCAATTTTTCCAAAATTTCAGCACCCTTTTTTTTTCATTTGAACATTCACACTCACACACACACACACAACGATCTCAATCGGTCTTTCGATGGGGGTGTGAGAAAGTTCAGTTCTTTTCATTCGCTGGTTTTTAAGGTCCGAAAAATATAAACTACACAGACAACATGGCGGGGATAATTGATATAGATTAAACGAGGGTGGTGGTGGTGGTGGTGGTGGTGGTGAGGCAGATGCCAACAAATTACAAGATAGGAGAGAAAGAAAGTCCAAGTGTGTCCTTGTGCTCGACGAGCGCGCATGGGTGAAATCCCCGGCTCATCGTAGATCCATCCGTCCATTCGTCAGCGGCGATGAAAGAAAAAAAAAAAAGGAAAAAAATGATGTTAAGAATAGGAAGATATTGGAACCGTATGAATCCAACTTCCCTCCCCGACCGCAGGCTGCAGCTGTTTTAATGTCGCTACCGACGGTCCGTGTGTGACCGCTAACATACTAGATAATAATAACGCGCACACACACACAAAATCAAAATCAAAATCAGCAAATCATTCGGAAGGTGTACAGAAAGAGAAGAAAAATATGCTGACTTTGCAATGGCGCCCTGGTCTACGGGCGGCGAGCCCCCCGTGCCGACGAGGGTCTTGTGCGCAAAGCTCGGCACGCCACTATCTGTGAGCACGAACAGATACGCCGGTCCGGGCGGATATATCATCGCGTTCGGAGGTGCTTGGATGGTGAGGTTCGTTCCGTCAGATGAAAGAGTAGCGACGAGCTGCACGAGCCGCTGGTCCATTTGCACGGCGTGCGTCGAGAATCCAAAGTCCATCAGCGAGACTAAAAAAATAAAAATAGCAGTGTTAATCGAACGTGCACATTTTTGTCAATCAGATGGGCAGTGGTGGGGGGAGGTGACAAGATAAAATAAGATATACACAAGATACAAGGTAATAATATAAAAGTGACAAAAGCTTACCCGTGGCACTCGTAACATTTGGAGGAAGTGTAACCTGCAACGTGAAAGTCGTGCCATAATTGATAATCGCCGGTAGCCCAGTGTACGTCGGCCGGGGGAAATTAAGATACGACGGCGAAAGCCACTCCACCCTATACTCTGTAGCGTACTTCACCGTCGTAACATCAAGATTCGGATTTGACCCCGATATCATGATCGTCCCATTCGGCGTCAGCGTCGCGGTCGAATGGTACATCCGCGCGATACTCGACGTCGGCAGATCCGCGTTTGAAAATCGACTCCCCACGGGTGCGGACGGGTCGTAGAGCAGACCCTGGAAGGCTGGGTTATCTGCATTAGACTGTCCGACTTGATCTTTGAACTGTAGTTTTTTTTTTTAAAGTTATGAAGATTCGATAATGATTAGCCGTCATGATCATAAACAAAACAACGAGGGGAAGTGAACAGACGTTTCCGTATCCAGCCGCGCCGGTGTGCGCGCCATTGACAAACAGGACCCGGCCGTCGGGGAGTAAGATGGAATTCAACATGACACGGTTGTCGGGCATGGATTCGACCTGCCAGCCCGCCGCGATGCCTGCGGGCGTGAGCACGATACTCGCACACTGGTTCGAGGCGGGTGTTTGGGTAGAGAGCGAAAATGGAATTGCGGTGTCGTTGATCGTGGACCCGCCGCACAAGAGGACCTCCGGGGTGTAGCCATTTGCAGGTGTCAGAGGGAGAAGCACCGCGCCAGCCGAGAATGGGGAACTGTGGGAGAATCCAGAAATAAAGCGAAAGGTAAATTTTTTTTTTTTTAATATTATCAGTTTTGGCTGGATAATGTGGAATGTAATCGCTGACTTACGTTACGCGAACGCCGTTGGGTATAGCTGGGAGCCGGTTTTCGACGTTTGTCCTCCAGTTGAATATCATCGATTGTGTGTTTGCGACAATGAATAGGGTTCCATCAGTCAGCATGAATATGAGGGGAAATTGGTTTGCATTGAGTGTATCCTTCATAAACTTTAGGGGGTTGAACGTGAGAGATGAACGGGAATAAATATTTGGGGATGCAGTACATACCTGACTGGGAATTTGTGTACCGTTGTGACCATTGATGTTTTTCGGAGGAAAGAACTCATACGTTGGATTGTTGAGATTTACGCTGTTGAGGAAACTGTGGAATATTAAGAATAAGACACGTCAATTAGTATGACGAGGGAACGGTTGTGCGAGTCACTTCTTACCCTCCGCCGAACTGACCACCCATAATGATGACGGAACCATCATCTAGTCTAGCAGCAGTTGGGTACCATCTAGGTGATGTCAACCGGATACGTGTCGGGTACTCGACTATATCGCAGGTGGAGCAAGGGGTGAACATGCGGATACCTTGCAACCCGTTGAGGTCCCCTGAAATATTACGGAAGATTAAGGGATGGACGGAAAACAACCTAGGCGAAGCATCAAACCTGTCAAGACGACCGGGTTTCCGCCTAAGGAAAGCAAAAGGTCACGATCACCATGCTGGATAACCCACTGCCACACTTGCCTGTGTTCACCAGAGTTCCGTTGGACAAGTGGGCACCTGGAGCAACAGCACACTCATTACATAAACCATCCCTGAATATTACTTGAGCAACTCACCAGCAGCACAGAAGGAATTACTCTGGGGATTGAGAGGCCGCACGGTGTCGGTGGGAATGTCGTACAATGCTGCCCAGGCGAGGCTACCGTTGTGCTGAAGTGGATTGTGTTCGACCTGTGAAGCAACAGGGCCGGGTTCAGCCCAACAGCAGACCAAGATGTGTTGTACAAAGAAGACGGAGGGTCACACGCCTTGTCATAAATGATGGCTTGCGTCTCTGATACGATCGCGAGCTGCATGGCTGCGACGCCGGTGGTCCTAAAGGCATGTGAAGTTCGTGTGAGAACGATGGGAGGAATGAACAATGAGACGAGGTTTGTGATCTAACCCATGCTGAGAGAGATTCCACGCGCCAGACACGAAGGCACCGGCCACGGACGATATGGTGAAGAGTAAGGGTATCAACGGCGACGTAGAGCAAGGGATCATTGTTCTCGCCGTGACGAATGGAAAGGGGGATAGGACACCTGGGGAGACTCGGTGAACCTCGGGGTGGACCCTTTTATGCGGTCGAGGCGGTTCCCTTACGAATTGGAAAGCTTGGGCAATTGAGATCGATTAACATGTATATCGCCCGAGGCTGCATCAGCTTTGTAATTTCAACTGAGAAGCAGAGGCATTAAGAGCTGCTTCAGGGCACCGAGGAAGGTCGCATCGGTCTACTGAATGGCCATCTTGATCTCCCAAGTGCCTTTTACACGCGAAAAGAAATGGGCACCATAAATAGCACCATGCTCCAAGGGAATGATATTGGGTTATGTCTCGACCCACTTGTCCGAGATATATTAAGAATCATAGAACTTGAATTCAATGCTTGCTCATCGAGTGTCACTGGCAAGGACTTGACCATCACCGAACACATGTGGTACTTGACATTCATCTAGAGGCATCCATGCTGCTGATTCGGATCACAGGGCACGAGGGCACCGCTCAGACCCAGGCCTCAGGCTAGATCCGCCTGAAGCTGGAACCAAAGCAACGGCTTGTGGTCACGACACCAACAGAGTAATAAAACGAACAGTCACATTAAAGAACCCCTCCGTCGATGCTGCTGCATTGGTTCTGCAAGGTAGCAATACGGTGAGGAAAATCTTTGCAACGGTGAACAGCGACAATCAAGGACACAAATCTACATTAAAGTATGAGCGGTCATGCCTTTCTGTCCTTCCGGCTAGCTTACAGCTAGCCACGTAAATAACGCTCAGGGGTAAGTTTCACCGGGGGTCTTTCCGGCCGTCTCTGGGAACGCCACTGATAAAGCTGGCAGATCTTCCCTTGGCTTGGCCAGCGGCGCCGCGGGGCCCGTCCATTCGGCTTCACCTCGTGCCCGTGGCTCAAGATCAACTTAGAAATCAGATACCTCCACTGTAAACTTAGACATAAAGTCCAGAATTTTGAGCCAATATCCAATTACGTATTCAACCGCACTGCACTGCAGGCACACTTGAAATAATCTATGTCTGCCTCTGATCCTCTCAACCCAAGCCACCTCCATAATTTGATCGTCCAATTCATGACTAGGAATAATTCTCAGAAGATCTAACTTTGAGGGGCTTGCTCTTAACCTTGTACCTATAGAATTCTTTAATAAATAGGTAGTCCGAGTCCTCAATGTTAGCACAGTGTAAAGAGAGCACTACTACTACAGGTTATGGGCATAACAATAATTTTTGTAAACCATGTGTAAGACTTGACTCCAAATTTGAGAAAACTCTTTTTTTTTAACTATGCTTGCTTAGGCCTAAGAACATCATTCGTTAGTCTGATGCTATCACTTTTACTCCACCATCTTATTAGTTCTGTTTCCAATCCCTTTTCGGTTCAGGACTGCAGGTCACTGAGTGCATCTTTATTTGATTGAATTTGACTAAAAGTATGTAAATCTGATGGACCACAGATGGCCAGAGTCTTTGAAAAAAAAAAAAAAATCTACGGCGGCACAATAACCTCTGAAAACCTTGTTTTAGTTCGAGGATTTAAAGCAGGTGTATTTTTTTCCCTTCAGAAATCCAAAGAGAATTCGAAGCTAGTTGCGTTGAATACTTGGCTCAGAGATTAGTCTAGGCCCTGGCGGTGTTGACACATGGATATAATACGTTCCTATGACAAGTTTCGGAAAACTATGGTCTGGATGGACGCCAATTCTCGCCCTTATAAGAAGCTAGCTCAAGTCACTTGTGCCTGTTAAGAACAATGAACAGTCTAGAACCAACTGAAGAACTATGAAATGGACATAATATATTCAAGGCTGTAGATGTACATGAAGAGGTCTAGAACTTGCTGCTGTGGCAAGAATGTCGCTTTAGAAGTACACAGGTACCCGTCGCATCCGGTTGACGTCCAACAGTGACTAGAGCACATAACTTCGTGTCAAAAGAACCATTAAAAAATCACGAGGCCGGTTCCTTTGGACCCGACTAGGGCCCAGACCCACACTTGCAACGTTGTGTTCTGCAAAGGTCAAATTTTCACACACTAATCGATTTATTGATTTTAAATCTAACACCGGGCCACTTACGCACTGTCTCAAAATATAGCGGGGACCTGTAGTGGCGGCGGCGGCAGCGACGGCGTTTTCTTATACGATGATAAGTCCAAGAAATCACACAGAATATCGCACATACCGAATCTGCGTAGAAAGAACGCAGCTCATGGTTGCGCAATGGGAGGTCAGGGGGTCATTTCAAGATGCGCAGGTCTCCAACTCTCGTTCGTCACACTAGTGAAACAACGAATCCTGTCCATCGTAAATTTGAGCACTTAAGAAACGGGCAACAGAGAACACGAATCAGGCGCATGCTAGGTGCAGCCGGGTCTCAAACCTTCATAAAGAAAGGAAGTCTTGATCCAACATCAGGTAACAGACCAATCGGTTGTAGGGCATGAATATGAAACAATGACAGGCGTTATCCTTAGTTCTTCCTTGTTCTGGCTGAAGTTGTTCGACCTGTAAATAAAACATACCGGAACAAGTCTCCACACTTGTGTAGGCCTACAGGGAAAATTTGAGCAATTTGAAGAGAAAAAAGTGATGGGAATGAAGATTATAAAAACGAGTCAAACGTAAAAAAATAATTTTTTGAGGTGATCGGTACGTGGGACATGTCATCAAATCGTCCCCACTATGGTGATATTATCGTAAACCTATCGTTGAAATGCAAGTGATGGCATTGTCAATTTGGGTTCTGGCTGGCCAGTTTAGCTTCTATCCCTCTATTCCATTCCTTTTAAAGTGTAATCCGCGAGTGAGAGGAGAATGAGAGATCCGAGTATAAAACAGGTGGATGTGCGGAATCGCAAACAATCCTATTCTAGAAGTCCAAACCGCGCACCAGTGCGGACGACTGAAACGAAACGATAAATGGCTCTGAGAAAGAAGCAGGCATTATGTGTGAGTATTGGAGGGCAATGGCGTGACAGTGACGTAAAGCGCCGGACCTGTAAGCTAGAGAATATAAGGATGATCGAGATAGAGTTGCGAGTAATGAAAATCCGGGGATTTTCAGAAAGCAATAGGCGGCATTTGAAGATTAGGCATCCACCTGGAGTTGTGCGACGAAGAAGGGTTAAGTGCCCGATCAACGGAAGTCGATTCATATGAGAAGCGGTCAGCTGAAGGGAGAGAATATTGCTTTTCGCTGACAGACTCGGTATCCGAGGCCGGTATCCAGCGTTCAGGGGGGCGATCATCTTCAGGAGGTAAAAAGGACCAATACGATGTAGAGCGAGGCTTCACAGACGATGTCTGGAACCTCATTGCAGACGCCATGGTGCTGGACGTTGGGGCACTACCGACAACAAGACCCCGGCCATTGCCACCCATGTTAGAAATATTCGGAGTAGTGCTTGACGGACGGGAAGAGTAGGAAGAGCGTTGCGGGATGGGCGTCGACCCAGGGCGGACCGCGGATGAGCGAGAGAGGGATGGGGATTGCCCAATAGGAAGAAGACGTGCAGGATTATTTCCTGGAACTGCGGTGAGCTTCAGGCGATTCACCTCTGAACGAAGCTCTTGACATTCGCGGACTTTCTGGGTGTACATTAAACGCTGTCATAGAAACTCAGTTTTTTCAACTCGGACTTGGACTTTAGCGTCCACTTACATGCCTGTCAAAAGGTGAGAAACAGGATAATATAACGTGGCAAAAACTCACTTTCGCAGTTCCCCGTCGAGTTGCTCTTTGATTAAAGTAACCGTCTCTAACCGTTCTTTCAGACTCATCTCGACGTTTTTGGCCAGTTTAGTCGCTTCAGAATATGCCAGGCAATTCAGCAAAATTGCTTTTAGGAGCGCGGCGCTGAGTTGCAACGACGCGTGCTGTGGAGTCGCGTATATATCAGTTCTGAAATCTCGAAAGTAGAACTATTTGAGTCACCTGTGAAGCCGACGTTCTCTTCACTTCCGATGCCAACCACTGTTGGATCTCTCTGTGCAATTCAGACACTTCTTCGAAAGAGCATTTGTTAGCAGCCGCTTTGGCTACTTTTTCTTCCAGTCGCTTTGCTTCCGATGGGTTCGATAAATCTCTCCATTGTTCTCCGTCACAATCAGAGTCAAGCTCCTTCGATGGTCTTCGGGGAGTTTTCAATTCAACACGAATCTTGCGTACGGTATTCTTTGTAAAAGGTTCTCGGCAGAATGGACAGGCAGGTAATTGCCTCGGAGACCAAGTCTTCTCGCATATCGCATCCAAACAACTTGAGCAGAAGATATGACCTATACCAATTCCAAATTAGTGCCAGTTGCTAAGATTCGAACCTACTGTTCCACTAAAAAAAAAAAAAACTCGTACCACAATCGATGCATTCCGGAAGGGATGAGAAGCCTTCGCAACAAACATCGCAATGAGAAGAGGGGTCTAGGGTAAGCATTGTCGGCGAGCAATGACGAGAATAGGGAGTCAAAGCTGGAGGAGAAATCGATGGATGCCTATGACTAGGTGATTTGAAACTCCGCCACCACTGGTCACCCCCCAGCTAGAGTCGGTTAAGAACAAAAAAACAAGTCGGTCGGCTTTGGCTTACCTGCACCGCGGCATGGCGACCTCGCGTTTTCATTGAGGCTGCGGGGACACGTAATGGTAATTAAAAAAACACGTCCACATAGGATCAATATCGATCAAAAGTTCTACATTCGCAGCATCTGACCATCTGAATGATCTAATTCCCATTCAAGGGATTTAACTTGGATTTATACTGTCAACACTCTAAAGTTTTGTTGTGGTACTGATAACTTACCATTAACATTAGTTCGACGTTGAACTGTGAACATCCACAGAGTCTGACGGCTCGCAACCTCATGGTCGGTGCGTGACCATTGTCTCGGATAAGCTCCTGAAGTGAGGCTTAATGCCCTTATGCGCCCGTATGCCAGGAAGCAGATCGGAGTTCATGGCAATTTCCTTAGAAGAGTCTTGAAACTTTCTGAGGTAATAATTCTATAACGAAAGTATTTTACGTTCTTTCAGTGCACCTGGGCCTCAATAAAAGGATATAGTGCCAATTCTAGAGGATAAGCTGGTCGAGCCTGCGGACAGCACATTCAATGCAAGATTTTTTAGAATTTCTTTCCCTTTTTTCTTGACATCAACTTGAAGGTTCCCAACACGCAGGGTAGAGGTCGCGGTACACGTATGCTTTCACCTTTAAGGTGATCTTCCGAATCCTTCTCCTGCTGTGAAGGGAACTGATCATACCTGAATTCCTTTGCAGTTATGGATTATTAGATGTGTTCTAAGCTGTCACCTACATATCCTTGTTCTTTGACTTAATCGCCTGTTTTTCATTCATTCATTGTGGTAAATATCGCCATAGTGGTAGCGACTTTCACTTGTTAGGAGCTGCCACTGCGTCCGTCAGCTATTCGTTGCTCTTTGTTCAGATAGAAATTATCCCACAGCTGTTTCGATCATTATTCTTTACTCCAAAGTGATAAAATTGGTCCTTCTGCCCCTGCCTTGCCAAGTAGTTCCACCCCCGGGCAATGCAAGTAGGATTAAACCACGACTCTAGAATGCAGACGTGCAGACGTTTTCATTTAAGAAGAAGCATGTATCTGGCATTGGGGACATATCATGGTGTTACAATCGGATAAGAGTAGACTGTATCTATGATCTACTTCGTGGCATGAGGGGTCTAGTCAGATATGTAAGTGAGTGTCAGGGCGTCCATAGAAGCTTCTTTATACTTACAGCAGAAACTCCTAGCACTCCAGCAATGGCTTGAAATTCAGCTTGAGATGGAGCGGTTGCACCGGTACAGACTCCACAATTATTCCATCAGAAACGAGGTCGTCATTCATAACATATAGATCATAGACTTACTGTTAGCAACCTGTTGTTCGGTGCTTCCGATCTTAGCAGCAATTTGTGCGTAGGAATATCCTGATCAATGGTAGCCTCAAGAGTAGCTCCAGCATGCTGAAGAAACACAGACCTTTCGCAGCTTGGGCTTGAGCGAGAGCCTACAAGGAGAAATCATAAGATCCGATACGACACAGTAGGGCGCAACAACAGGAGACTCACAGCGCACGCGTTAGGCATTGTGAGTGTTGGGCGTAAGTGAAGCGTTGCCGGACTGGGCAATTGTGCGATTATTATACCTTTGAGGCCCCTGGGAGTATGGGCAAATACCAATCATGATAAGGCTGATATTTCAAATTGGGTGAGGCCATGTGACCCTCTTCATGGGGTGTTAGCTCATCCTTTATGCCTATATCTGGCTCATCTCACATGTTCGAAGGCAACGGTACCAATTTTGACGAGTCCATCTGCTATGTAGATGTCAAAGACAAACTTCGTCTTGAGAGCATCAAGTTCTTGTGTCCCGCAATGTCCCGCGATCCTTCATGTTTTAATTATATCATGACATAAATAGTCCCTAGTGTGCTCTGGTCTAGGAGCATTTGTGTATCGGAATGTTCAGTTGATTTTAACAATAGACTGCGTTAACCTTGTTTTTTCACTAAGATATTTTTGGTTCCAAACCGAGGTTCGGTCTCACACTAGCTCTAGGAGTAGAATTCCAGAAGTGAGAGGTTACGCACAATGCGATATATAGGAGGTAGAAACAGGAGTAGGAGACCTTGGCTGGGATTGTCACAAAACCCAAGATGATAATGTTTTAAATCCTTGCGAAGGTGACTAGGTGTGTATCCGAGTCTGAATATCATCGCAGAAGACATTAGTTGCCTAATTTTTTATGTTCTGACGATAGAATATGGTTCTCGCAAAACAGCAGGATAAACATAAGATGAACCTCAGCGATACCGTCAAGTTGAAAGTGGGTAACCCGTTAACCATCAAAACCCCTAACACTCAAAAGCCTTGCAGAATGTGGCATGGCGTAAAGTCTCAAGTTTCGGCAGGTGGCATACGTCTCAAAAGTGCCCTTCAGTCGGCTGTTTGTACGGCATTCATTTCCTGGGCTGTTGATGAGTTTGCAGATTTCCCCAATGAACATTACTCCCCATGAGATGTCTCTCTTTTTCCTGACCAGTTCAGCCAATATTCGGTCCTGATCGCAACACCTTGGAGGATGCTCGGATCCGATATTAACATCTGCCTTAGGGTGTTATAATTACACACGTGATAAATGAATGACGCAGGGTTCAAGCACTGTTTTGGCTTTCCGGACAGAAGTTCTAAAGGAGGGAAGTGGAGGTCAGGTGCGTCTGGAGGGGGAGGGTCGGTACGTGCGTGATGAGGGTCCATAGGTGCTGGTACAACTGATTTTGGATTCATACAGAAAATCTTCATGGCAGACTACTATTGGGAGGTCAGCAGGCTGGAGCTGCTCTCTCCTTGGTCGACAACCAAAAAGAGAGCAGCTCTCGCCTGCTTGGTCCATGAGCCAAGTAGAGAGTGATTCTGGTTTCACACAGGAGTGATTGTAGCCAGTGCGGCAGTGCTCTCCGGAACCAGCAGTTAACGCGTCCACAATTTTTTTGTATTACGAGTGTTGTCCCAGAGATAATGAGTTCTTTTGCCGTCACAGCTTGTATTGTTTAAACGCTATCTCTTCCTCTTGGAGTACATGCAGTGCAATCCAAGGACGAGACCAACTTGATGATCCGATAGCCATGATTTAAAAAGTGCAGGGATCCTGAAAAGAGCAGCTTGCATTATGATGTTAATTGATTCAAGCCAGAGAGATGTCATTCGCACGAGTTCCTCAAAGCCCGGCAAGTCTGAAGTCCTTGGGGTCTCTAAAGCCTTCCTAAGGGCTGTGAAGGTTATCTCCATGGTCGAGTAATGCCTCTGACCTCAAGTTCATCAATAATAGTACGCAGGCGGTTCTGCAGCAGCCACATAGGGGAAAACAAAAATAAGAAGATCCTCAAATTGGTAGTCCTGACGCACTCTGAAGCACATGCTTGACTGTAAACGTCTTTCCAGAAAGCAACAAGAAGGGTGCTTGTATATTCGTCTATCTTAACTGAACACGAAAATGAAACAAACTTCGGCGAATTGATGACTTCGCATAGATCGTTCAGCGAACCAGGAGACATCGGTGTTGTGATTCCAGACACAGGGGCATCATAGATCTAGGAGGGGTACCATGCGCGCAAATTCCTTGGTGATATGAGAACGATGTTTGGTGAAGATCCGAAGTGGGAAGTGGCTACCTGCTAGCGTACCAGCCTTGCGATATTGACCAGTTAGGGGGATGGAAACAGACTACCATTCAGAGTTGATTCTTTGAAAGAGAAGACGTTCGGGAACTCGTATGTTTCCACTGCGGAAATGAGGTCAGTACCTGCAATGAGTTCCGTAAATGTAGAAGATATTACCAC
Source organism: Gomphus bonarii (assembly GCA_003316585.1). Classification (NCBI taxonomy): domain Eukaryota; kingdom Fungi; phylum Basidiomycota; class Agaricomycetes; order Gomphales; family Gomphaceae; genus Gomphus; species Gomphus bonarii. The sequence continues at coordinate 21,741 of QFEC01004240.1, forward strand.
TACAATCCACCTCAGTTCTTTACAGGAGTATGTATTCCAATTTCATTATAATGATGGATCCCTCCCAGTAGCGTCTCTTGTCACCTTGCTCAGCCATAAAGATTGATAATAGCTTAGGCTGACATACTCCTCAACACCTCAATTCGCCATAACCTTCTCGATCTCCAGAAGCACTTTGACTCGACCAGACCTTCCTTCAGGACCGGTGGCGCCCATCTGTTTAGGGTTCACTTCGTGAGAGTTTGCTGGGGAATCTGATGTCTCTTGTATGCCCTTGTATAGGGCCTCGATAAGTTTGATGAATTGATCTCCCCATACCTGCCTCGCACGGAAGCCACCGACCATCAAAAAAGCTACAAACACATACGTTTTAGGTGAGAACTGTAGAGGGGATGATGGACATACCAGCAATAATCTGCATCGCTAGGTCGCTCCGGAGCAACACGGGTGTCGACACTAATCTAGTAATGTACCCCCAGAACCTTGGTAATACCCACAGCGGGGGTAATGGCTGCGGTACGTCGGAGGTTAAAATTGCAAAGTAGAGCGTCATGATCCCTATAACCCGAATCTCAAAATCCTTCTGTTCCTCCCTTTCCGTCCTGTATCCACGGAGTTTCTTGTATTCCACCTCATTCATATTGGCTGGCTTCGCCACGGGGATTGGGATAGCCCAGCCACCAGTGCGTTGCACCATACGTGCATACAACACGTCTGAGAAAAATTCCAGATGGATGAGAAGACCAACAGTCACTTTTGCGAGAGGAATGGCCGTGACGGCACGTGCTGAAACCTCAGTCTCCGCTTGCATGAGTATCGCCTTCGCTAGTGCGGAAAGGAGAGAGAAGTAGACCGGCTCAGGGTGTGGCGGCTGCACACGGATGATTTGAAGGATGGCAGTAGTGATACGATCAATTTCTGACTGCGAGTTGGTGAGCTGACCAATCTTGGGCACGATGGCTCGTCGGCCTCTAGACCACACCGAGCGCAAGTTGGAATCCGCTTTCGTAAATCGTAAGTATCTTTCCTTCAAGAGCTAAAAGAGCTTTTTTTTAAAAGCACGGTGAATCGATTAAGGACCTCACCAACCTTGAGACTTTGGCGCCCTGTCTCCCAGTCTTCCCGCGGCGTAGTATACCCAGCAGTCTTTCTCTCTTGGTCCAATTTCGCGATCTCAGCTTTTTTCCACATTTCCTCCTCTGCTTGTTTCTTGGCTTCTTCTGCCTCTCTCTCTTTCTTCTTCCTCAGGAGTTCCTCCCTCAAAATCCTTTCCTGCTCCTCCTTTTTCTTCTTTTCCTCCTCAGCCTTCCTGCGCTCTTCCTCTCGTATGATACGCTCTTGTTCCTCCCGCCTTGCCTTCTCTTCCGCTTCAAGTCTCTTACGTACTTTTTCTTCTTCGTCCTTTATCACTCCCTCAATACGCTGCCACATCAAGCGTTCTCGCTCCTTATAATCAGAAAGGAGTCCCGCTTCCTTCTGTTTTATGCGGATATTCGTCTCCTTTAAGATGGCAGTAACCTCCTCACATTGACGGTTATACGATTCCTTGAGGCGCAAGTCGCTCAACTCTTTCTCCCGTCGTTGGGCTGCAGCTAACGATGCTGGGTTGGCTTCATACTGCTTCATAACAGTCCTCTGACGAAAGCCATTGATGTATGTTTATGGATACTAGGAAATTTACCTACAAACGCGGCCGTCCGGGTATCTTTCGCCCACTGCTTGAAGGGGTCTTCATATTCTCCGCGACGTCGAAAAATAAGCACGGTTTCATCTATTTCTCTCTGCTCCTGAGGAGAGCGATTCAACTTGACTGGATTCCTAGAATTTATGATTTAGGTAATGGTTCGTGAATTATGAAAGTGATAACCTCATACAGCAAACGACGCGGGATCTCTGCTTCTGAGGTATAGAAAAAGGAATCTGACGAGGATGACGAGTCATCTTCTATATCCTGCACTTCGTCCTCGTCTGAGGAGTCGTATAAACTCAGGCCAAAACTAGACCGTCCTCTTTTTGATTTTGAGTCCCTTATTTCGCAAGAATAAACGAAAACATACCTTGGCTTGGTTTGGCCACGTTTAGGAGAGGGAGAACGAGATGGTGGCATTCCAAACCGCATAATGGACGCACTACAGGGGCCTAAAACACGGGAAGCAGAAAAGGTCAAAGGGTGGCGCGGTGGTTGCCGAAACTGACAGCGCCGATCTAATCGTTGTTGAGCCTTGTTTACATCATAGTCACCCACAAACTTCAAGAGACCTTTGCGAGGTGAGTTGGGTCTCTCGCATTCTCTCCGTTCTTCTAGGTTATGTTCCATACGTCACTCCGATGTGTTGTGCTCGAAATCCGCAGGATTTGAGGACTTGTGGCTGATGGATGCGTACTGAATGAACTGGATGAGGACCGAACTTCCGCTAACTTTTCCTTGTCTTATGATTGGAATGGATTTATTAGATGGTGTGTTGGCCAAATTTCCCATGTATGAATCTCACGAAATTGACTTCCTGAGCAGAAGGTCGAAATCGACTCTTTTTCCGGCTTCCGTATCTACCCCAGCAAAGGCAGGTTGTTCGTCCGTGGCGATAGCAAAGTAACGATCTCTCGCCTCACCTAATATTCACATTTTTACTCCTTGGACTCTTTTTTGTGCAGGTTTTCCGTTTCGCCGCATCCAAAAATGAGTCTCTATTCTTGCAACGCAAAAATCCCCGAAAGATCGCCTGGACACAAGTTTATCGACGGATGCACAGGAAGGGTATCACGGAAGAGGTCGCAAAGAAACGTTCGCGGCGCACCGTAAAGCACCAGCGTGGTATCGTCGGTGCTGACCTTGCCGCGATCGCTGCACGGAGGAATCAGACGCCGCAGGCGCGTACCCAAGCGCGACTTGCCGCTATCACCAAGGCCAAGGAGGAGAAAAAGGCCAAAGAGGCGAAGAAGGCTAAGGTGCGCTGGACGACACCTCGAGTGAATACGAACGCTGATGTTTGTGTTGTGTTGCCTAGCCCGTCACCCGACCGACCCCATCCGCTGCCCCGAAAGTATCGAAACAACAGATGAAGGGCGGTAAGAGTGGTCGTTGAGAGTGGAGGGTTGGGAGTGGCCTCCTTTATTATACATCTGCATGCTTATGCCATTGCTCACTATTCCTCCTACGCAATATGCAGACTAACACGCATGCACTACTCGCAATATTACCTTTGAGACGCGACTTCCAGTCATTCAACATTCTCTTCCTATAATGTGAAGATTGTACCAGTCCTTGGGTTGGTGTAGGTCGCTATACACTCGTTAAAATCTCACTTCTCAAGCTCAAGTCTTGAAACGAGTGGAAAAGAAAAACTAGGAGAGAAAAACAGAAAGGGTGTCATGTGATCTGCCCACCATCCTCCTAACACCACTCCATATGTCGTCATTGAAGTTATGACATTACGAAACCGTAATAGTGATCTTTGGCATTATGCTACGATTTGTATTCTCCCCATCATCTGCCCGTATCTTTCCAGAGCAAAGTCACCGTCATACGACCAATTTTCCAAAGCTTTACTATGTCTTCAACACCACCTCGTCCAGCTAAGAAAATGGCTTATTTCTCCAAGCTTGAAAACACTGCTTCTCACTCATCTGGTCTGTAAAAATTTGCTCGAACGGGGTCGATGCACGTCACTCAAACCCAGCCTTTATGCATTGTCTTGTTCAAGAATTCAGACGTGTGCTGTGGACTGGCGAACACTCTCAGCTTGTGATCATGACTGTCCCAAGCAGCGGGGAAATAGGGGAGGAGGTGCGAGGACCCCTCTGAGCGGATAGAGGGCTGATTTTTCCAATAGGTCCACACCATAGACCAACATCTCGTCTTCGTTTCTGGCTCCGCGAAAGCTATTGTCGGTGGGGAGGAAAAACAGATCAACCCCGGAGATCTCGTCATAATTCCCGCTGGAACAAAGCGTTAGCGGACATGTTTAATTCTCGCTTGCAGAATCTCAATTGACTTATCCTTCACCCGCAGATAACTTCATTAACACTGGCTCTACCCCTCTCATACTTTACACTGGTTCGTTATAATTATTCCTAGAATTTTGGGGCTCAAAGTTTGATTCAGTATATGCGCCTGCGGAGCATTCGGTCCATACCGTTCATAGAACTAAGGAAGAGGGGGACAAGCTCGAAGAAGAGGGGAAAGACCAGCCCCCTTCCTGGGCAAAGAAGTAGAACTCCCATATGCTAAATAACGTAAGAAGTCAAGATTATCACTATCCCTGGACATGTTCTGTCTGTAGCATATGAGGGAACGTATAAACGCTTCTTGTAATCTGTATAATCCCAATCAATTTGTCTCCTTTTGAAATGAAGAAGGGAGGCCTGTCCCATCGGAGCAATCACCTGGAAATTGATTTCATCTGAAGCTGTCATTCTTTGGGGACATTTAATTTAAGCGGATGACAAATAATAGGTGGTCCATCTAGACAGAAAAGTTGCCATCACCTATAATTTGGAACGCTCACATAGTGGGCAAAATGAAAAAAAAATAATATACATACTTGTCCAAATCTTGATCTTATCCAAAATTTATATACACCGTCCATTGCATACATAGGGCATCAACTTACGTGGGATCAGCATAGGCCTGTTCAAGTTATCCAGCGCCGTTACCTCGGGGTCAGTAATGATCCCATGTATGATCATGGTTACACAGACCAGTATCATTATTTATAATATCTTCATACATCACCGCGAATAGATATAAATCTTCTTGAGGTGTTGCATGATCACCAGTGATTCGTTTATATTATTAGGAAACCATGTTTATTTGTCCAATACAATCAGCCATATATAGAGGGAAAGAGGCATGTGCCTAATTTTTTTCTACTTCGAGAACGAGCGAATGATTTTGGCGGCGATGTGAAGGAAGAAGATGGAAGCGATAAAGGACAGGGATAAAACGAGAACGATGAAGGGGTCGCTTGATTATAAGGTTAATTTTCAGTCCAATGATACCAAAGGCAACAAACAGCAGAGAACGACGTACATCCTTAAACCGGGTGAATCGTCAGTGTATAGCCGAAGCATAGTGTTTGAAGAACCGCCTGCACCAGCAGCGCGAGTTGAATTGGGCCGTCCAGCCGCGTTACCCGTCGCTCGACGTCTGCAGTCAATGAAGGAGAACAAACCAAAAGACATCTAAATGACAATAGGCGGGAAAAGAAACAAAAACGACAGACCTAACTTGGGACCCTGGCGGTTTGGCTACCGTGCCGGAGGTCGCACGTCCGGTTCCTTGTGCTGTTGGAACATCAGAATCGGACTGTTTTTTTTTGAACCAGCGAAAAATGAGTTAGAAAATATCGGCAAAGGGATAAATACCAGAGGGTAAGACTGACCATTGTGGCTGTTATAGTGCGTGAGCTGGCAAACAAGCTTTGACGGTATGCTGACGTAAGTGTCACGCGTGATGTGCGCAGTGTCTCGTTGCAACGATGTCATTGATACACACACTCGTTGCTCGCGGTTCGACTATCCTCGCTGAGGCGTCGACTGACGAGCATGATTTCTCCCAAGGCAAGTCGACGGCATATTATAGTTTTTTCTTTGTTGTTTAGCCGACTACGCTCCAACAGCGGTGCAGACGATCCTGTCGAAGATTCCACCCAACAACTCCAAGCTCACATGTGAGCTATTTCAATAATTTCCACTCATTAGCCCTCTATAACATTATATAGATGTTTGGGAACAGTATCTGTTTCATTATGTGTCCGAGGGAGGCCTCACCTACCTTGTTATGGCCGATGACGCAGTAGGCCGGTGAGCCATCCCTATCTCAACTCCACCAGTGAATTCTGAGTTCCCCTTCCAGTCGTATGCCATTTTCATTCCTTGCCACTGTCCAACGCAAATTCACAACCGCGCATCCGTCTCCACCCGCATCGTCGCATGCCCTTCAGCAAACTTTCGGCCCCACATTATCCGAGCTCCTTACACAATACAATTCACAACAGAATCCAGCTGCATCTACCTCCCAGAACCCGGACGCGCTGTACCAAGCGCAGAACGAGCTGAATCAAGTCAAGGATATCATGGTGCACAATGTTGAGCAGATACTCTCCCGTGGAGAGCGCATCGAGCTTCTGGTCGACAAGACAGACACGATGGCTGGACAAAGCTTGGCGTTCCGAAGAGGCGCCAAGGCGACCCGTAGAAAGATGTTTTGGAAGAATCAGAAAGTCGTTGCTTTGGGCGTCGCGGTTAGCCTAGTGAGTATTTTTCACCCCGTAGACCTTTGCACTGACGGCACATTTCTCACCTGCCATGTAGTTCTTTGTTTACTTGCTCACTGCGCAGTTCTGTGGCGCTGCATTGAACCACTGCAACGCATGATTTTCCCATACCACAGATTTCCATAATCATACATGACACTTCGTGCGTTACTTAATATGTATCAATCGACTTCAATATATTCCAAAAAATCGTGATTTTCTTGGATTATTCTTTTGCTCTCAGAAATGCCATTTCCTCTGTTAACGTTGGAAGCGACCATTGAATGGATAGACTTGAAGAATTTGACAGGACACGTGATGATTCAGGAGACATCATCGCGTTCAATTACATTTATTTGTAAGTCACCACGATCGGTTCGCTCCACTTTATTGAGACAATATCTCTTCATCTGGAACATATATTGGCCCCTGGCGGTTTATCCGGCTAGAATGGACATCAATAAATCTTCTTTTCTGGCATTTATTCCTGATGCGTGCGATAGTCTAATCATTGAGAAGTAACATCGTGTATTCGAGCCGTCAGAGAAGCACATTCAGATATTTTCTTCTCATGCTATGCATGGACTGTGGAATTAGACTTAAATCTAGCACTTTTGATCTGCCAGGCTTTGTGTGCCTGATGTTGTGTTTGTTGGCCAAGTTGTATTCCATTCTTATAGAATTTGAGTTGGGAAATTCCGCCTTTTGGTATTTGATGCTTATTCATGGACTTAAATGTGCTAAATTCAAAGTTTCTCTGTTTCTGAACCATATTCTAGAGAATCTAACTTTTTAATCTCAGATGCCAAGAAGCAATTGCAAAATGAAAAGTACTCGATCATATACAGCATTTTTCAGCACGTGTTACAGGTTAAAATCCCTTTGGAGATTGGTCCCAACATCAACGCTGACTTGTTTCATATACTTGCTGAGCAAATACTGACAACCCTTACATGGATATTCTTTGTCTTTTTCTATGGTCAGGTTATTGCTAGGAAACCAAAAGCCTGAGAGCGCCCGCAAAGGGTCCTTCATGAAATCCGTGTTCAATTTGCTTGGACACAAGAGAGAAGTCCAGAATTCTTCCATAGCGAGCATACACTTGGCCTTTGGACGTGTCCTCCCAGTAGAGGGGAAGGATTGAGATTGGCACTCATTGTGGGTGAGCACTGGCACACCCTCCCGGAGAATTTTCCGGACGCGACGCAACACTGCAGCCTTCCCTTTCGCGAGTCGCCTCTGATCTGCACGTGCGAGCAATCCGATGGGCTCGTTGGTCTCTTTAAATGCGAGTTCATAGAAGCAGCTGACAAGGACTTCGCGGAAGTCACACTCGCGCGCAAGGTTGATAAAATTAGTGTGATAAGGGGCGACGTCGTTCCAGCGAGGAGGAAAGCGGCGGGATATCAGCGCCTGCCAACTAGCAGGATAGCGTTCGTGGATTGTACCCAGGATGCGTTTTCGGAGGACATCGCAGTCGTACTTAGTGGCGAGGCGCATAACACCAGAAATAGCAAGAAAATTGCTCGCCCTGTCTGTGTTGAAGTTGAAAGAACAGCCGTTGTATATCGCGTTGAGAAAGTTGGCCAGATCCTGGGGGTCGTCTGGCATTCTGACAACCACGACGTCCTCCATCAGCTCTTCATCTGGACCTCCAGACGGCAGTCCCAACATGTCCTCGAACACTGTGCAGAAGCGGGCGAGCTGGCTACGGTGCACCTTGAAGCACATATGTCCAGCAGCTAGCACGAGGTTCGCGTCCGAGAACCAAAGTTCTGGTTGTTGAACCAGCTCTGAAAGCGGGACCCGACATTGAGAAGTCAGACGACGTCGCTTGGGAGGTATGACCTTATCCTTAGTGCCGGAAACAGAGATATTTAGTCGCTTTTTGCTGCGGGTGGTGCTACATGATAAACATGAGTGAAATCTTGTGACGAAAAAAATTGCGGCTTACGGTGCCATATTATCAGCCAAGTCAGCAGTAAATTTTCTAGTCAAGTGGTGTTGAATGCACTTGTGAATCAAGTCTTTCCTCGGTGTTCTCGGTTACGGTGAGTTGTGTGACAACACGCAGAGTAATGAAGAGGGGCAAGACAGCCTGGTAAAAAGGTGTAATATGTGTCTCGGAAGACAAAAACAAGTTGACCCCTAGTTACGTAAACAGAAAAACATACTGTCATTGTACACTAGATATGGTAATCGTACATACACTAGCTCCACGAGAGGCAAGCTATCCTCCATTTTTGTTGTCTGTCATGTTGCATAACTGGCAGGCATTCAAGCGAGACGCTCAAGGACGTCCGAAGAATTATAATACCTCTTCAATTCAAATTCACCTTGTGCCAGCTTGAGAGCACGAAGGGCCGCTCACGAGACATTTCGAGCCAAAAGATGAACATGCCTGTTGGGAATCGGGTCCAGGATAATGAAATATTCATCGAGAAACTTCAAGTGAAAGAACAATCCCGAGCTACCAGGGCGAGAGCTGTCAAGCAGCCAAGCTCCGGAGGTTTAGTTGCGTAAAGTGAACCGTCCATTCGCCCTGACCAGCGGGTCTAGCATCAAATCGAGCGAATGGTGCCTCGAATATACTTGAACGATTCTGAGATTGGGCGAAGTCTCAACCTTCTGACCAGGAAAACCGTTTCCGAGCGAGTAATTACATGGAAAAGTTTGGATGAGCCACTTATCAGCCTCAAGTCCGAGGGCCCCAAACGTGCCCTGGACTCGAGTTCTCCCAAAGTGATGCATCCATGGCTTTTTACCGGAAGTTTGGAGGGAAGGGGCTCTGATCACGGCAGTGCGGGGGATACCATGTCTGCAACAACAATGCCACATAGGTTCAAATGATTGTGTGAAGCAACCGAGTTTTGCCTTCTTTATCTGCTCTGGTGCAGAATGTAGGAGCGTGGGCGGAAAAGAATAATCACGAAGAGTAGACTTAGTTTTGACAATAAGACTAGGTGGTAGAGCAATGTGATTTTTTCAATTCCCACTTCCCAAATGTGTAATGACACTAAGGCATGAGTGTCTGCATGGGTAGAGAATTGGTGTCTAGACAACTGTGAGGATGAAGAAGTGCAGGTTCTGTAGAGGGTGCATGTAAGGGCAACCCTTGGAGTGCTTGTGGAATATCATGCAGTGCTAGTAAGGGGGAATCCTAAGTTATAATTGTCCAGCAATTACAAAGTAAAAGGGAGGGTCTCACCTAGTGAGGACTAGTGAGCCCCTGTTGTATATACTGGTGGTCCATGCCTTCCTTCTTTATCATATGTACATCTACCTAGCTATTAGTCTGAGAGTATGCAAACAGGTCTGGACATACAGCACTACTGGCCTAATTTCTCCAGTCAGGACCTGAGACCCCCATTGTGGTTTGGCCCTGAACTCTCCAGTGCTTCAGGGATCCTCAGAGTTGACTCCCATCTTGGTATTTTTATAATCCATTTATATCCATTGAGATGCATGCTCATGTAGGATAATGCAAGACATGGCTAGTGACTGCCCATGGTCAGAAATTGTAAACATGAGCCCTAAGGTGGGATGATCATCTTGGTGTTGTTAGGGGACCACCTGTTTCACATCCCAAACTGATCCTGAGCCAATATGCCCATACTGATGCTTACTAAGAGGAGCCACATATTTGAATAAAGAGTGAAGGAATGACCTCTTGGTCCAGATGCAAAGCACCTTAAACTGAATGACTGAGGCATCATCCTGAGTCCCATAACACTGGATACAGATTGTGGGGTCAGCATACCTTCAGGCCCAATTGAGGGATAAGGTATGCTGAAGAAGCAGGGAGCAGACAATGGGTATATAGGTTGCATAGCTCACTAGCAAAGGATCCTAGGTTTTCCTCTTAGGATTTCCCCCTTGCTAGTGCTGTGTGATTTCAACAACTGAGTTCAGTGAGTGTCACAGGGGTTGCCCTTACAGGTGTTGCGTCCATTGATTGAGCAAAACAATATTATTTTAACAATTTTCATGAAACTTACAACTTTTAAAAGATGTTTATGAGCCGAATTGTTCAAGCTATATTTGTAGTATTTTACTATGAACTTACTATGATTTTATTAGGCAGATCTGACCCATTTGGCATGCATATTTTTGTGCTGGTTCTGATAACAAGGAGCATATATAACTATTTGTTCCCACACAATATTTAATATTGATCTACACTATTTTTCTGCTGTTTTTCCATATTTTTCCAGCCTTATTTTTGATGTCTATTACAATTCCATCCTGGTGTATGTCTGAAATGAAGCACCTGTGTGGATGCATTTATAGGTACTAATTGTTCAAGATGTATGTCACTTAATGATAATGAAGTGTTACAATATCCACTAGTAGTTATTAAATATTATAACACTTTATTTTATTATCAAAAGTGACAAAAATATTTATGTACTCAATATTCAAGAATTAGCCCAATTAGAATAAACAGAGGGACCTGAACATTCATGTAACCTCATGGGGATGGCACAAGCCTGGCCAGCCACCAACTTTATAAAATATGTTTGCCTTTCTGGCTCAAGGTTTATTAGTATGTACTTTATCATATTTCATTGTCTTTTCTTCCCCCAATCCCTGAGTACAATATTTTCTCTATATGATGTCATGTATGTATCACCCCCTCATGTATCCATGTTTCATTAGTTTTTCCATCTCCTATTCATGTAATATTTAGTGTAAATATTATAAAATGTTAGATCCTAGATCCTCTCTGACAAGTCTCTGTCTTAGTTGTAATTAAGAGTGTTGAAGGGATGGGGATTGGTTTGTAGATAGGACAACTATCTACTGAATGACATCTAATGATTTGATTTGTGTGTGATACTCTGGAATGGTTGGAATGGTCTAAACTACTTGCATTCACTAAGCCAGCCCTTTAGCACTGGTACTAAGGAGATAGCTTGGGGTTCTGATAGATTTGTAAATTCAATAGAAAAACAAATATATTGTCTCTGTGCTAATAAATTTGTGAGCAACTTCTTGATAGAATGGATAACTTCTCTGAAGATTTTCAGGTCTTGAATTATGAGCCTTGGTTAGGAATTGCAGCTGTAAGGTAAGCAAAGTGCCAGTGAAGACAAAGAGTGATCAGACTGTTCTGGGTTTCTCATCTATCTAGGCTATAATACTTATACATTGTTGTGATACTAATGATGTGTGAGCAAAAAAAGGAATAGGACTGCTTTGGGACAGGGGCAGCAGCAATCCATGCTATATGTATCACTGTGCCATGTATATGCTGTCTGTTATTGATCAAAAATATATGAAAATGCTCAACACTTCTTTTTTCTTAATATTCTTAGTTTCTCTTGAGTTCTCCTGTCTCTAAGTCACCAATGAGGTGGTAAATATATGCACTCTCTTTTCCTTTTCCCTTGGTTCCATCCAGTCCAGACCTTATCCATTCCATTCTATATCAATTTCTCTTGGATTTCCATTGGCTCTGCTCTCTCCATTGCCCCAGACTGGCTTCCTATCTCTGTTCCATTCTTTCCATCCCTTAACTGCCCAGGCATCTATCACCCTGGGGGCATGTTAAGAACAGGGTGAGCTGAGTTCTTGGGTAAAGTTTGCATGAGGTTGTGACAATGAGTGAGGTTTGGAGTAGGGCTTGGCTTCAGCTTATGTGCTGCACCTTCCAGATCCCATAAGAACCCTAATGTCTGAGGGTGAGGTCTGATGGAAAGCTCAGGGTAAATATTAGTCGATTTTCTGACTACAGAACTACTAATTTACATACACATTATATACTAGATTAGTATTTCAAATAGTCAGGATAATTTCAAATCAAAAGAACAAAGGGGTTTCCAGAATGGGAATTAAAACAAAGGCAAGGTGAAACATGGATGAGTAAGAATAAGGTTTGGGCAAGGTGTGTTACAAAGATTGTTGCACGAGGCAATGGAAATTACTTGAATAGGAAAGTAAATCATGAGCAGAAAATGTAAGTGAATAAACAGAGCAAGGTCTAGACTCTAGGCTGAGTAAACAAAGGGGTTGAGCAGGGTTACTTGAAAAGGTAAAAGGATTACTCAATCATAATGACTGGGTAAGCAGGGATCTCATGAGGTGAGATACTAACAGGGCAAATTTCTGTAATCATGAAAAATGAAAAATGCTGTAGCTCTATGGAAAATGAATAGAAAGCTTCACTTTCTTTTGGGGGTCCTTTATATCAATGAGGAGTTCTGTTTTGTGTGCATGTCAAGGTTCAGCTTGGAGTTCATTTGTTCAGTTTGTGGTTTGTTGTTTATGTTCCCATACTATTGGAGATCTCTCTCTTGTGTTAGGAACAACCTGGTAGCTCTTTTACATTAACTAGCCTGGTATCTAAAAGACAAAAAACACTTAGTAAAGATTAAACTACAAAAACAGAAGCCTCTTACTATGTACCATTACTCTTATCTTTGATTAGCATTTTGCTAATTATTATGTCTTTCCTGTTCAAATATTCTCTTTTAAGCCTTTTCCCAAACCCTCCTGGTGCTTTACAATCTTCCCTAATACTCCCATTACCCTTACACTGGTTTGCATTATGTAAGGCATGCACCAAAATTCACATCTGTTTGTGTGGGCAAAAAGAGAACTGCAATTACTCAGTCAAATTGTAGCCATTCTGTTTGAAAATAAAATATAACTTCTTCAACCCAATATGGAGGGTATGGCAATGTAAATAAAATCCATGTAAAATTGCCACAATAAAAATTGTTTTTCAGGCAGTTGGCCCTGATCAACCCCAGCTGTAGAACAGCTGTAGCAACACCAAATCAATTCAGACTTGTTAGAGATTTTGCAGTAATATAATATACATATAGATAGAGGGCACCAACCACTTTTAGTATATCAAAGTCCATTAGAATATTTTATATAGTGTACTACAGTTGAGACATGTAGTTTCTGCTTAATTATTGTTCTAGAGCCCTACAAAATACAGTTCATTGGGAAAACATGATATTAAATCAACTATACTTTGCTCCTCTGTAGTTAATACCTCAATAATCTATCTTTCCAGGATCCACACAGACCCTTATCTCTCCTGCCTATCAACATTCACCCTCATTCTCAACCTCAAGTGGTATCACCCAAAGTGGTGCTGAGCACACATGACACTTCTCAGCACTATTAGGCTCAGGGATCCTTCCCACACTCTGTAGTCTATCACGCCCAGGCATGGGAGATGGTGTGAGAGAGGTTATACACCGCTGAGATCAGTATGATGTGTGTGAACCCTTGCACTGCATTTCCCAAGCCTTTGCCAGCCTGAACAATCTCTTCAATGCAAAGCCCAAGATGGTCCATGTGTTACAGGAAGTCCTGCATTGCAACAGGCAGAGGCCATAGGCGATGATGTCAAATCAGATACCCACTTCAAACATTGTCCTTTCTCTAAGAAGAAGCACTGAATCAAATTGTCCTACCCTAGTCAGAGCTTGCACAGCCCTAGAGACAGACTGTCAAGCATATCCACTTCAGAGTTAGGTACCCACCATAAAGTACCTAGTTGGCAAAGTGGTGTAAATAAGAAATGTGACTATGTTCATGCAATGTACACAGGCAGAAAGTCCAGGCAGAAAGTCCCCTCATCACCACCAACACCATCATGGTACAGTGCCAGTGTGAGGGCGATGCTATTGACAAGGTCACAACAACAAGATACTCCAATGTTTAGTGAGCTGATAAGGGTAATTTCCACCTGGTGTAGCGGTAATCCTCAGTTTATACAAGATTACTAGCAATAAATACATAGAGAGCCCATCTGGTGTAGCAGTGATCCTCAGAGATCAAGCTGAGGGGTAACTGTTACACCAGTCACACTTATATACCCTAGTGGAAAGTCACGGAAGGTCATGGAAGGTTCTGGAAGGTTCTGGAAGATTCTAGGTGATAGAAAGTGGTAGAAGGTCCCAGAAAGTTGTAGAAGATGATGGAAAAGTATGGAAAGTTCCAGAAGGTAGTGGAAAGTTATAGAAGAACATAAACAGGAAACAA
>QFEC01004245.1:8405-59942 GCA_003316585.1 Gomphus bonarii
TTATGTTTTTTTTTCTTTTTTTTTCTTGGAAATGTAAATCTTTTTTAGTGTAAAGTAATCTAAAACAGGGACAGTATATCAACATCGTCCAAGTAAGGCGGGTAACTCCTTCGCCCTCCTTTGCCGGACCCCGTCAAAACGTCAAGCACCGCCAACTTTTCTCAATAGGTATGAAAGGCTATACACTATGAGATTAAGAGCTACAGTGAAGTTCTTGACGCAATCAGGGACCCGTCAGACTCTGGCCTGAACACCCGCCACCACCCGTTAAAGACTTGACGGCTGAACATGCCAACCGTCAAGCATCGTCACCCTTCCTAATAGATATGAAAGAACTATCTACATAAGAAGAAGTAAAGATTAAAGAAGTGGTATTAAGAAATTACAAAGGCCCCAGCCGTATTGTAGAAAGAACTGTATTGTTTTACATCTGATCCCGCCGCCCACTGCACGGCATCCATTCTCTCCAAGTTGAGGCCGCTATTGGGCTGATAACGATCGTATCATAAATACCGAAAAAGCTTGACCGGGCTCAATTGAGAACTTCTACAAATTTTTCCAACCCTGATTGTCTAAAGATTCAAAGATCACTTTTTTTAATTTTTAATTTTTAATTTTTTTTAATTATTGATATCATGGGTTTTGCAAAAGATCATTGATGTAGTAATACTCTTGGGGAATCTATTTTATAAAGTAATTACAAGCAATCCCATTGTGAATCAAAAATTACATTGGTTCAACAAATGGAAAAAGAGCATTAATTCACAGATATTATGTGCAATGCCTGCAGAAGGATGTTTGAGGATCCGTCTTCCGCAAGAACCTGTCTCTTCATAATCTTCCAAAAATTTGTCGATCATTTGAGCTGCTCCACTAGCATGGACCACGTTGGCGCACGCTGCGTGAATTGCTAGATAGCGAGGATCTGGAAGAGGGAGTCGCGGGTCTGCACTGTGAAATGTGATGATCGTGCCAGCTGGCATGTAGGACACATGGTCAATAGCCTTACGAAAGTAATAGGTATGTTGCTGCCCCTGTGTTCCACAATAAATATAATGATTTCATAGCCCCACAATTAAACTATAATTGCTTACTTCTACAGCATCAAGCCAGATATCCAGATGCCCAAAAGCCACATGGAGTTTTTGAGAAAGAGTTGATATGTTCTCAATCCGGTTGATCTTGTCTGCATTGAGTTCTTCAAGTTGGATTTCACCAAACCGGTGCAATATCTCAAAAATTGCAGAGGATCTTTATATCTAGTTGCACGTCACGACTGATTGAGAGAATTAATCACTGACATACCGAAGCCGGTTTTTTTCGTCCTTTGGGAGAACGGAGAAAGGAATGATGTGAGCGGCAACTGTTACCTCGGATTCTTCGCCCTGAGATAGGATCACTATTCCTTTCCGAGCAGACACGTAGTCGACCTTTCAGCTGATCATGGATCGAAAATTATCGCATCGATGGCACTTACCTTGTATGAGGGGATTGAACCAATATCAGATTTTTTCCATGATTTTACTAACTATTCGCTTTAACATGGACCAATCTCTCTTGGCCGTCCCAATCAAGGTTTGTATGTGTGCATCGTTCAGCTCAGCAGAGAGTCTTGATGGGTTGGTCTGACACCTCCGGTGTTTGCCCCCACCTTGGGCACGCACTAGACATCCAGTTTTTTTGAGATGAAATTATCAAGTCAAAAAAATAACTTAGTGGGAATAATGAGACTTTGTATGCAAGGGTGTAGAGTGCCTGGTTGTTCTCGCAGCTTTCTGGCTCTGGCTCATGGTCAATGTGTTCGACACTCCAATAGTGGCGGAGCGTATGTGGACCTAATTTGCAAGACTCACGTAAGCGTCGCGTCTCGCTTCGCCACGCGAACTCGTCGAAAGAACTTGCTGTGAACGCCCAAGTTTACTTCATTTAGATCGGCACCATCAAAAAGACTAGCCGTTGAATTTGGTATACTTTCCCAGGCATGCTTTCGTAGGACCCTCATTCGATGTTATTCTTTTTTTACATAGCAAAATTCTGTTGATCCGCCAGAAAAGCTCAGCGGGCTTTTCTCGGCCTTTATTTCTCCATTCCAGTGGCTCACGTGCACAAAATTGACACCTCATTCCAGTAGCTTTTATCACATAGCTTCTCTGGTGACAAACGGGTGATGATTTATATGCTGCGACTTGATTATTTCCCTTCAGAGAAATGTGATGGCTGACTTGGTCTTCCATTGAAGCACCCCAATGCTCTAAATCTTAGGGAATCAACGGAAAAGACAATAGGCATGAAGTTTAGGGCGGCACCGGATTCCAGTTCTACTCTACACAGCATTAGGCATTGAAATATAAATGTATATTCGGAGCTCAAAATTGTACAAACGTCTAATCGTCTGTGACCAATTCGGGACCACGCGCACGATGCCCACGGTGTACAACGCGAATCCTGTCATCATTCGCCCAGCTCAACATTCGGTCAGAAAGGATACCGCCAACAAGGTTCTGTGGGCAGATGGTCCCGACGAGACTCCCGGATCACCAGAGCAGCACACAAGTGATCCGATCGACGTACAAGAAGTCTTCGGTGCGTCTCCGAGGACGGGCCCGTTTGATTGATTTTTCGCTCGTGCGGCACACAACATCGGGTCTAAACCTGACTGTTTTCCAGACCTCATTCGCTCCATCACGGACCCAGAGCATCCCATAAGTCTCGAGCAGCTAGCAGTGGTGTCTGCTTCGCAAGTCTCGGTCTCGCAAAACGGCGTGCAGGTGGAATTCACGCCTACAGTGCCCCATTGTGGCTCTTCGACCCTCATCGGTAGGTGTTCATTTGTTAGTTTTTTTTTTTTTTTTTTTTTGTACGTACATCTAGGTTGACGATATTTGCAGGTCTGTGCATCCGCGTCAGGTTGCTCCGCAGCCTTCCGACTAGGTTCAAGGTCGATATCAAGGTGAAGCCTGGTTCTCATCAAAGTGAAGAATCTGGTATGGTGCGGGTTTTATGCGTGAGATCGACACTAAATGCATCGATAGTGAATAAACAGCTTAATGATAAGGAGAGGGTGGCAGCTGCATTAGAGAACTCGGCTCTCCTGAGTGTTGTCGACCAATGCCTGTCCACCGCAAATCGTCGCGGTGGATGATACCGTTACATGACTATAACAGTAACTGTATCGTCTAGGAGATCAATGTATAAATAACGTTCGCTGATGCAGATCGACGAGGTCATCATTATACCGGAGACAGGCCAGCCTTTAGAAATGCCAATGTTTAATCTCCATAGCATCTATCAAACAGATATGAAAGAGGCCAACATAGATTTTCTGTGATCAACAGCTTGTCAGCCGTACATTGAGGCTCCTAGTGTACAATTTATAAAGGTAAACAGACAAATGAAAATGAAAGGGGCGCAGCCATGGTCTTGCGAAAATGAATGTTATATTATATTGGTACCTAAATAGCTGAATCGCGCATAGGAGAGTGGCGCCCAGATGACAGAGGAACAGAAAATGGCTCTATCATGGTAAAGCGTGTAGGAGAGAATCATGTATCAAGCGTAACAAAGAGCTTATTCCTGAAGACAAAGAATGAGTTAAGCTGCCTGGCCTTGTGAATTTCCTGAGTAATCGAGCTGTAACCCCTTCCAACTCCTCTAATTAATAACGAACCAGTGACAATCTGGGACTTCATGCCTACGAGCTTTCCATTATTAGCGCGACCACTCGGATGCTTCGCCAATCAGCCATCTGGAGCTTGAAAAAATCTTTGAGGGTATACGTTCAGGTCGCTGACCTGTTATCATTGGAATGAGTTTTTAAATTTGTATACGTGAGCCTCTCGAATGGAAAAATCAAAGCCGAGAAGAACCCGCCGAACTTTTCTGGGACCATGAGTGATTAACAAGCATAGCGCTAGCATATGCAAAGAATAGCACCGTCTTGCAGTACATTTGCCTTTGAATGAATGAGAGTGGCCTCTCAAAGCCTGTGAAAGAAATAGCCTATGCGTGGTTTTTTTGATGAGGAGTCAGCTACAGTAAGGGGTAATAGACAGGCCGCGCTAGGTTCGATAAAATACCATCATGTTTCACAGACTAGGTGCTTCTTCGAGTTTCCCAGCTATAGTTTACGGGTACAAAGCTCGAACGGAAATGCTACTCTCAACGGTCTCTGGGCCTAATCGGGCCTGGGAACTGCTTTATGTAAATATTTCCTGATCGGGCGAAAGCAGAAGATTATGAGTACTCTCACCAGCTGCAGCATCCCCGCCAATCCATCTCCGGAGCTTCGAACAGCGTTGACATGGGTAGAAGGATATAACCGATGGGACATTGACCATATACTCTCCGTTGTCTCCGACGATTATACGCATTACGTGCTTCCACAATCTTTGAGAGTGCAGCCGCGAAGCAAAGCAGAGTTTAGGGAGTACTTCATGACGGTGTTACCTTTGTTTCGAGAGTTCAGGGTGAGAGTTTTCGACGCTGTTTTCGTAGGAAGCTACGCTGACTTGGAGGCTGGTTGCATTGCTGTCAATGGTAGGTGACCCTCCATGAGATAATCGAGACTCCTGGGAAGATATTCTTGCACGTGAGTAATGTATGGGATTTGAGTAGTTTTTCGCCTATGTGAGGGTCTGTTTAGGCCAGCTCCAAGGCGACATCGACGACAGGTTTTCCGTATTCCAACGAGTACAATATTATCTTGCACATAGCTTCACAACCCACAGGACCACCCAAGATATCAGCGATCAAGGAGTTCGTTGATTCTAAGACAAGCTTGGAATTTTTTACGGCAGAAAGAAAGCGTCAAGCTCAAGCTAAGCTTTGACACATATTTAATTATCTTTGCTTATGAAGTCACAATGACGTATTATTGTCCCTTTGTGACTTGTGACACTTTCAATACTTAATCTAAACCTTCGTCTAAGAAACTCATTCCACAATGAGGATGGACCTCATTTCCCGTATTTTTTTCTTGAACTTTTCGTTGTCATTGGTTGTTGCACAGTCAACTACATCCTCAATAATCTCTCATTCAACCACTCGAACTTCACATACAACTGGCACAACGACGCTACCACTGAACGGTACCACAACATTATTTGCAAATGGTACGGCCGCGGCCACGGTCGCCAATGGAACCATTACCCTCTCTAGTACACCCACATCATCCGCCATGTTTCCTAGTCTTAGCGGCGTTTCGTCGTGCGGTAAGGATGACACAAAAAACATGTTGCATAAGTACACCGATATTCACGGATTCATACAGTTTCCAACTGTCTCACAGTCTCCGTGGCAGCATCCAACTGCTCATCAATCACAGAAACCAACTGTTACTGTGCCAAGTTTGTGACAAAAGTCCCTTCTCACGATCTCACTCGTTTGCCCTAACACCCTTTTCCCTTTGCACTCAGGCCGATATTCAGAAATACTACCGTGCAATGTGTGTCTAGCCAATGTCCCTCTGATCTTTCCAACGCCGAGTCCGTAGCCCAAGTACGCATACATACTTCATATATTTGTTTTGCAGTCCGAATATGAGCTTTTGACGCGAAATTATACTAGCAATTCTGCAACATCGCTTCTGTAACGGTTACTTTCCCAGCGCCGACTGCGTCTGGGACGATACCGCTTTCAACGAGTTCTTCTGTTCCTGTCTCGGGAACAACAACCTCTAATGGTGCAGAAAATATCATTCACTGGCCTTCAATCATTGCCTTGTCCGGCATCACGGCTTTAACTATGGTTGTTTTCGGCATTTAGTGAAGGCTTCTATACTCAGTGACTCTGTCGACATTTTTTTTTTCTTTTTCTTTTTTTTTTCGCCACCTTACGCATACCGCCCTCGCATCATGAACACTCACTGCATCATTACCTGGATTATTCTCGCAAATGTATTCCATATGTCTCAATCGCACGAGCATTAATGATAGGCATCCTGAATCAGGGACCTTTCTTTTAGACAAGCCAATTCTAGAAATACATCTTTTTTTTGGACGTAGCCAGGAAACGAGAATGAAAAAAATACGCAAACATCATCGTAACACCCGTGCGGTGGCGTGGTTATGTGAAGAGGGTAACCAAGTCATGTGTTGTGCAGGAATGAGGGCCAGGCGCGAGGAATCACGGGGATATAAAGGGGAAAAAATGCGTATGGACAAGATATCGCAGGTGGTAACAATGGAGTGGTCGTCCTTTGGGACTGGTGCTCCATTCAAAGTAGAAAATCTTAGTAGAGGTAAAAAATATATAAGGGCACCCTTCGAGGCACACTGGTCCTCATGGCAAATACACCACCCCATCATCTGCATCATCGTACATTGTTTCCTCATCGTATCCATGGACCTTTATGGTGTCGACACGCAACGTCCCAGCTTTCAAACCAGCAATACTGGGTTTTTCAATGGCAGGAAGAGCCAAAAGTGGGGTACTGCTTGCGATGGATCGCAACGATGAGGAATCGGAGGAGCTACTGAGGCTCGTCTCCGATGGTACACCTGCTGAATTGGCAGGTGACCCTGGCCCCGTACCTCCTCCTGAATCAACGTCTGCGGGCGAGTCAGGTTCGCTACTCATCGCAGCGTCTTCGTCGCTCCGGAACTCGTTCGTTCGCTGACGCTTGCGGGGTATGGGGAAGGGGTCCCGGTCTATTACCCTTTCCGGTGCCTCAGAGTCATCGATCTCTGCAGAACTTCTCTTTCGAGATCGGGTGCTACCAGCGTCTGAGCTAGGTGCAACAGCTGGGGGGGACGGGTGATCTATATCAGGGGTAGGACTACTGGTCGACACAGGTTCACGCTCAATGAGAACGATTTGGCTGGGCGGTTCGTGTGATGGAACCACGGTTGAAGGTGGTTGTGGGGGAGCCTGAGCCTGGACCTCAGCTGACTGAACGACATTGGAACGTCCTGCCTGTCCTTGATTCTTCATTGCTCGATCGCATATAGAGCACTGACACTGAAACAAAGGAGCGCAAGCTTCTCTCCATATCCCCTCCAGTAGAGTGCGCGTCATCGGTGCCATGTTGAAAGTGCTGGCGGGCACATACGGGATAGCGTGCATCAACCTAGCTCCATTCACGGTATCCACATACCAGGTGCGCTCATCTCTGAGCAGTTCCAGCACCTCGTCCATATCAAGTTTCGCGATCAGCACACAAGCATCCTGATGAGCGCTCTGTGCCTCGACCATGAGGCGACAGACGATGTGTCGCATCGGCTCGAGAAGAATGTCACGGAAGGTCGATCGAAAGAGACTGGACGTTAGCTGCGCGAACCGCAACGACGGGATTGACGTGTGGGGGTCAGTTGCGGGATAGTGCGGTGATTGTCGGAAGGCGGAGGAGGGTTCAGTAGACATGGCATCCTCGATCTCTGAGCTGGAAAGTGTGGTAGACTCATTCGAAGGAGATGTTTGTAATGAGTAAGGCACCGGATGCATTGTTGGTGGGGACAAGGAAGGATTCCATAAAGAATCGGAAGGCACTTGGCCTGTAGTGACACACCAAATGTCGCCTGGTGTGACCCAATTTCCATCCAAGATGCGAGCTCGAGCCCAAGCAGTAACTGCCAAAGTGCGAACGCCACCCTCCTCTTGGCTTTGGAGCATATCGTATGACTCTTCGTCGTCGTCACTGTATACAGGTTAATACTTGCTAAAATGCTTTGAAGACGGACACACCTGAGAATCTCATCCTCACTCTCATATTCTTCGAACTCGGCTCTGGAATAGCGCGCACTGGCGACGGCTTGATCGAGTAAACTCCCCAGATTAGTGTTGGCGCGGAGCCAATGTCGCTCGAGGAGCACATTAATAACGTCATTGACGCCACCTTCAGCCATGTCGACAAAGCTGTCGACAGTACTTCGTGCCTCATAGTCTTTGGTATCAAGATTGGGACCACCAATGAAGTCAAATAGGTTGATGGACGGATTTGAATAAAAGATGACAGTTCGGAGAAGCGCATCACGACGACAATGAAAGCAAGTCGTATGGACCGTAGGCCAGGTGTCGAAATCTTCATTCTCGAAGAGGCTTTCAGGTACTTTGGCAATTTGGGTATGGTCACCAAGGGATGCCAATGTGACGTCCTTGAGGCAAACACCACAGAAAGAGTTGTTTCGGTGAGACTTGCACACAGGGACCTGGCCAAAGGAAGCAGTGGCTAAGGTGGTTTTGACGTTACCAATGCCATCTTTTGAGGATGGGCGGTTGATGCGGCAAGGCAAACAACACGCCTGAGAAACAAAGCTAAAATGATGATAGTTATAATCGACACGAAGGTTGGTATTGTTATTGGCAGAGCCAACAAGCGCCGCAGCCTGCGCCTCGCGAGATAGTATAGATCGTCCTAAAATGTCCTGGCGATCGAGCTTCCTGCACGCTCCAATCCAAAAGTCGTGGCTGACAACTATGGGCACAATAAGTGATGATATAATGTAAGGCTGTGGGGTACTAACGGGCGCGGTGCCACTGTGGACAGACACGCATAAAGCGCTGGATATCATGAGCATCGCGCACGCTCTCAAAGACAAGTCTCTGATAATGAAAGTCTGGGTGTTGCCAGCCGGAAGGAAGATAGACCTGAGGCTTGTAGGCCAAAGAATTGGCAACAACCAGCCTTGCGCGCGGCGTCAGAACTTGTCACACCTATGTTTAAGCGTGGCATTGACCGCACTCACCTCAATATCTCGGGTGGTAAATTAGACCAATTGGGTACGGCACGCTTTCCATAGCGAGCAGGAGTCATATCTATGGTCTCAAGCAGCAACCTCAGAGTGAAAGACAAGAAAGGGAAGGCGCTGAGAGTACCTCGGGGGTAATCGCGCTGTGACGGATGACAGAACGAACAAAAGCTTTCAAACTCAGCTGCGCACGGACAGGACCACATGGGGCGTCCATAGGTCCATGACTGCAAGAATGAATCCATTACATAATCTCCAGTATAAATCATACAAGTATCCTATACACTTGGGTAGCGACACAGTGCAGGACTTGTCGCATCTGTATTTCCGTCCAACGTTGTCTGGTGCGTTTTCATCCTCATCGGTATATCGCGCACGTACGTAGGTAGGGTCCAGGCCAGAGATGGTATGTCTCTGCGTGGTGACACTTTGACACGTATGACATACTAAGAAGGCTGTCAGAAATAACAGTACCGCCTGCATTATTCGCCTCACCCTGACTTCAATAGCATCTACCCGCCAACTTGACTCGCCCAAGCGTGAACATGCCACTCTCCCGATCATATGTCTCTCATTTTCGTGCTCTTCGACTCGAAATATATCCCCTCCGCCTAGTAACGTCTCGAATTCAGCCCTTCGAGTGCCGACATGAATACTTGTTAAGCGGATCAGCTGCACGGTCGATGTTGATAGCAATGACGATATGGCCTTTGCCGCCACTCCAAATGTAATTTTCAGAGCAAATGGTATTGTAGATCCAGACGCGTAAATGAGAGGCTGCTGAAGGGTGAGCTGCTTCAAAATCAGCGAGCGTCAAGTCTCCATTGATGAGGGTTTCTCACTGTGACGCGCGGGTTAGACATATCGGTCGACACAGGACATCCTCTAAGAGTGGGTAACACCTCGAAACATTGCCAATAGTCAAGCTCGTCATCGACACCGAGTTTCTCGTCCCGGGTGATTGACAATTGGCATCGTGGCAATGGCGCAAATGTACGAGGTAAATAAAAGAAAAAGGCTTTAATCCTAGCTGGGGATTATTAGTCCATCACTTTACATGAAGTGAATATCCTGACCGCTCATTCTGTCTTAGTATCCCCTTGCGAATCATCTCGATCTTGATATAGTATGTCACATCAACTGCCAGTCCCAAATGGAGAGCAGAAAACGTCGGCGGCAAAGACTCGGGTCCACCTGCGACATAGGATGGGAGCGGAAAGGAGAACGCATAACGTGCTCCGCCTTCAGGAACTTGACCGTCTGATGAAGAATCAAATAGGGTCTGCGACATTTGAAGCACGATTGTTCGATTTTGGTCGGTAAGGAATCCACGCTCGCTCAACCCGGTGGTCACCTCGCCTTGGATGGTACCAACAATAGATTGGACATTCTTTGTATTCTTCTTGATCTGCACGTATCCAGCT
Organism: Gomphus bonarii; assembly: GCA_003316585.1. Classification (NCBI taxonomy): domain Eukaryota; kingdom Fungi; phylum Basidiomycota; class Agaricomycetes; order Gomphales; family Gomphaceae; genus Gomphus; species Gomphus bonarii. The sequence goes on from QFEC01004245.1 coordinate 18,514, forward strand.
ACCAGATCGTTCCAACCATATACAGGTCTGAAGATTCTGGGGTGCTTTGGACCCAAGTTAAGGATGAGATGTCCGTTCTTGTACTGATAATCCTCTGCAGGTTGGGAAGCGTGTTGGGACGCATCAGCAATTACATGACCCTGCCCAACTAGAGGTGGATTTTCCGAGTAGCCTGGGAGACTAGCAGAGGCATAGGAAGGGGGAGCTTCTTCCATTGTCGTAGAATAATCTCATAGGTCGTGGTTGTTATTCAAGTTTAATAATAAGGCCGACTACGGATATATGAATATCAAGTCACGTGATAAGAGTAAAAATCGGAGGACTGATCTATAGATAGGCAGGGGAGGCCGGTGACACTTATTAGGACCCAAGGTCTAGTACTTAGCAGAAAACAATGAGTTCTTGTTATAAGTGTGAGTATCACTAGAGGCTCTAAGCGACGTGAACATCACTTTGGCACCAGCGAACATGAAGGGCAAAACATGTTTATTTCACCATCACGGAGTAATACCGAACATGGATTTGAAGTTGACCAAAAGGTCGAAGGGTTTGGGGGGTACAAAGATGAATATGGCAAAGGAACTGTGATTGGTGAAGTCCATTAGAACGCCGAGTTCCTAACTCAGTACTAGTCGATTGGGACCACTGACAAACGATTCTGGAAACGTCAGAACAGTCAGCGAAATAGGAACGTGGTAAGAGATGGTTCCAACGAATTACAGACGCTACAAACAAATAACATGACTGTATAATTAATTCCATGGATTCGTGGTATTCTTTATCACTCCCTTTTGGTATTCCAACCAGCTCGGTCGATTTCTACCCAGCGACATCTCCAGCCAAACGCGCCGACCTTCCACTCCTGCGGTCCATCGCCATCCCACTTTGATACAGGGCGAAACTTTGCGGCTCGAAGTGCAGTGACCTTGTAAGACTCCAAATCGCTGCTTATGACTCGCACTCTCCGAGGTAGCGGTGACGATTTGGCATCGAATGCGCGCGAAACGGCAAAATTGAGCAGGTCCGACTGGACATCTGCAACACGATATGCTTCCTCGACAAAAAAATGCCGTATAATGGCAGTCTCAGCGGTTGGGCTTGTTTTAGTCTTCGATGCTGCTCTGGAAGACGAAGGAGTCGGTGAGGCGTCCACAGCTATTAGGCCGATTGGCCTGCTTTTATTTTCCAATATATAGAAACCCGATGCGGGTGAGAGTGAGTAATGTTGCAAAGGGTTTTGCATATCAGGGGCTATGATAGCCTTATGAAGAGCCTCCTCGAAGGTAGGACGGTGAATCCTGCATCGTGGGTGTCAGGAAGTACTTTCTCTCTATATATAACGGTTTATATGCTTACCAGTCGAAAAAAAACATGATTGGGACTGCTATGGAAGCTAAAGCCGGCAAAGGTTGAAGCAGACCCCATCTGCCTAAAGGACCGTCTGTGACAGGCCACCAGTCCAAGTACTGGATCATGGCAGAGGACAATGCAACCCAGACAGCAACGGTTAATGGGTGGAAATAACCTATAAGACTGCTTGAGTTACTATGTCGCAGTGTTGCAGTGTCGCAACTGACGAACCTTTGTTGTTGGCTACAGCGAGAGGGCCCATCTCAGAGAGACCAATCTGATATTTGACCATCTTCAGATCGTCTTGCCCAAGAGACCGAATGACAGGAGGTGAAGACATTCCGCGACAAGTGAACAAATGACGCGCTCCGGAGGGAGGCCAGAACGTGTCGCACGTGGGTGATAGTTACCACGCGTAGTGTTTCAATTTGGCACATTCACTGCGTATAAACTACTACAAAAAAATTTGAAAGTGTAAAAAAAGGGTAGCAATAACAGCTAGGAACTACAAAATACGTCAACAAGGAGGAGAATAAAATCAATACCTTGCCTTGGCATTTCGCTACTAGGAAATAGTGTATAAATATCAAAAGTGGGGACCAATGTAAGACACGTTGATGCCCACCTAAAATCAGTACTCAACCGCATCGTCTCCATCTGCCACCATGGCAACATCACCGTCCTTTCCCGGATCCTTCTCCCTCTCTTTTTCCTTCTCTGGAGGGGCAGAGCTTTGCTCCTTATCTGGTTCTGTATCCCCGTTGACAGCGGGGACGCCACGACCCTCCATCCTTACATCTTCCACATTTGTATTGGCCGGAACGCTACCATCGTTCGGAGGTTGCTTAGCAGTCTCTTTACTCTTATCATCATCACGCCGCTTCTCCTCCTCCTCTACTCGGGCCCGGAGTTTGTCGACCTCATCGTAACCTTCTTTGCGCTGCGTGAGCCAGTCTTGCCATTCCTTGTCTACAGCCTCTTTCACCTGCAGAATGTCGGTAGATCAGGTGTTATTAACTACGGCAAATATTTAGTCATCGGGAATATTTGCACGCACCTCTGCCTTGCGTTTTTCAATGAACGCGGATTGTGCTGGTGTAAGGGTAGCGGGAAGATATATAAGAGGGGGTGGATGTGTCCGGGGTGGAGCTGCCAGTGGATTGACAGAGGTCGGTAGTGGTGTTGACGGATCGAATTCCCCGGACGGGATCGTATCTGAGGTGAGGAGGAAGTTTGCTAGCGCAGGGAGACGTGTACGACGACAATGATACTATGTCCTATTAAGAAATCGCAACATAGCAGGCCATTAGGAGTACTCACAATCGTTTCCCTTAGCCTTAACTCTTCCTCCTTCCTGTTTGCAGTCTGACGATCCCTTTTTAGTTCCTCCGTACGCCGTACATTGTCGTTCTCCTCCGCAAGTTGCGCTTGCAATCTACGATCAATATCAGCTCGTTTTTTCGCCTGTGTTATTGAGTATTCAGTTAGTGAGTGTGTGTATACAAATTGTGAAAACGGAAAAGGGACTTGCAGCATCTGATGCATTTCTGTCGTTATCCTCCTTTTTGGCCTTGTTAAGCGTGCCAACTAATATCCCGAAGATCGATTTACCACGCTTGCGCTCCCTAGAATCGGTAGTCAGGTCTATACGAGGTCTTTTTTTGCCTGCTGCCGGTGCCTCTACAGGCAAAGCGGCTACAGGCTCTGGTTCTGGTTCTTGAGCCACTGGGACATCTTCTACAACATTAGCATCGTTTTGAGGCCTGTTCAATCATTATTAAAAATGAGATGAGGCAAAGAAGCTTGTGCGCTCACGGGTCACTGGTCATCGGGAACTGTACTAAGGTGTCCAAAGTCACTTTCAACTCCGCTGAACTGATGGGGCCGACCTTCCAACGTAAAAACTCCAGCCCCAAAGAGCCCCCCCCTGTTACCGAACGCATACGAAAACATTTCAAGTCTCTTGTTAGTCAGATTGACGGCGGTCACCTTAAAAACGCTATCAAGACATGCGACAAGAGTACGTTCGGAATTATGACACACTATATAATGTTTCTTATCTTCACCAGTTCTTCGTCTGGAGCCAAACGATCCAGAGGCATTGGAGACTAAGCTAGCTCTTTTGCTTCACACCGACCAACATGCCCTTGCCCTTGCGTTATCAGAAACACTTCTGGAGGGACAGGAGGAGACATTTTCGCTTTTGTTTGGGAAAGCTTATGCGTTATACCGTTTGAATCGCGAACCCGAAGCTCACGATATTGTACAAAACATCAAGCCCAAGGGGGGAACCGAAAAGCGGGGGGTAATGCAGATGAAGGCTCAGATTGTGGGTCACATTTCTTGCAGTTGATCCTAGATTTATTGATCAGTTCCTGTTCCCTCCATAAGGAGTATCGTTGTGGGAATTACCAACAGGCGCAAGACCTCTACTCTGAGATATTCGACTCCTCCCCACCTGTGAGTATACTTGAGCCATTCACAGTCGCTCAGAAGACTCAGGGTTGCTCCCTTAGCACTCGGATGAACAGTCGGATTCGCTCACGAATTTGACAGCTTCTCAAACACATCTTGATTTCTTGCAGACAGGATTTCTGCGTTCACTGCATACCCTCCCACAGTCCTATATCAATTCACTGGAGGAAGCTCCCCCTCCATCACTCCTATCACCTTACCCTGTCCTACCTAAAGCGGCAGCAAAGCCTCCATTGGCGCCGGTTTCAGAGAAGAAGGTGCGGGCTTCTCGTGTTCCAAAGGGTGTTGTGCCAGGCGTTACCCCTCCCCCTGACCCGGAACGTTGGTTAAAAAAGAGCGAAAGGACTAATCTTCATTACCACGGGGCAAAGCGGAAAAAGGGGGCAACAGGAGGTGCTACGCAAGGAAGTTTGGTAGAAGGAGGAGCCAAAGTTAGCAGCAATAGCAAAGGGAAGAAGAAACGATGAATCTCCCGAGTCCTTGCTGGAAAGGTCCTTCGCATTGTTATTATGGAGTACGTACGAAGTATGTAATTCGTAGCATCAGAAACGGAATGATGTGAGACATCGTTCAGAGTATGGTGTCCAAAGACGAGGTGAGAGGTAGAAAACATGGCATCATTCATACCACAAAGGGAAAGGAGATATTTAATTTACCGGGGAGGCGGCGTGATTAATGGGACTGCTGCAGGCAATGCGGGGCAGGCTGCAGTAGGCAGCGCGATCCCCGCCGCATTCCAAGGGTCGGGATACGTGCAACCCGTCACCGCTGTCACACCACTTTGAGTGTCCTGCGCATCAAACCAGCCATTTCCGGAGCTGATGGTGCTGGTCGCTCGGCCAGTAGTAAACGTATATGTAGGCATCGGGAGAGTCTCCACCGGGGCAGTATTGGTATATGTTGGAAGAAGGCTTACACCATTACTAGGTGTGATTCCCGCCATAGTGAGTGGGGGCCACACGCCGAACTGAGAAGATGCAGAAGGATTGATGGTCCCCGCACCAGCTCCTCCAGTTTGCCATGATGAATATGTACCGACGAACGGCACAGTGGGTGGAACACCCAGCGAAGCACAGGCTCCATATGCAGCTCGTGGGTCACTAGGCATAACACCGATTTGTAGACCAAGCTGATATGACCAGAGTGGTGCCCGGACGGAGTTCGTGATGGAAGAGTTGCCGATCTACAGAAAGATCAGTCGCAAGTCTTGGGGGACATTTTGATCGAGATACCTTCCATGTCCAAAAAAAATAATTTTGTAGGGAGTCCATGGAAGCCAGTGCGAATTGATTCAAGCCTTTTATGACAGTACTATCCCAGGTCGAAGCGTCTTCCCATGTACTACAGTCGCCACCATATGACGCCTGGTTACCGACTCCTCTGACCCATAATCCACAATCATTGACCTGTCGAAAAAAATATGGTGAGTAACACAGCTCCCAGTGAATGGAGAAATACAGACTGCGTTACTGAATTCACCGGCGACTGTGACACCAAACGCTTGCTGACTAGTATTCACCCCACCTGCCCAACCATTGCAGGGCATGGTAGCATATTGTGACAGTGGCTGGGTGTTGGGAGATCCATCAAACGCAAAATAAGGGTGTGTATCTAATATGATCCTGTCTGAGCCAGGCAGAAAGTTCGCCCTGCAGATTGATGGTGTCTGCTTTAACAATACCACAAAGTAGTATGTACGAATTCTCACCAGGACTCTAATCCCTGGAAACCATCGTGGATAGTCAAGAAGGGCCCATGGCCCTGTCCGATGCCAGTGATAGACCGCACCATGTTGTGCGCATGGAGATAGCTTAGAAAGGGAAAGTAAAACAAATAGGAAGGTGAGATGCGAATGTATACTCACAAGGAGGACAGATTCTCTCTTCCAATCGCGCCCAACAAGGCCTCATTTACCATTCCAAACATTGGAATTACAGAAGCGTATTCTGGCTGAGATATAAACTCAACCAAAGTACGGATATACCCCAGCGTGCGTTGGGCGTTTGCTAATCCCATGACACCATTGAGGAAGTTGATCTGTGAACAATGTATTGAAAGAGATTAGGGACAGACACCGAAGCCTTACCTGGCCTAGCTTTCCACTGTGATTGTACCTACAACTACTTTAGAACACGGTACATTATAAAAGCTTGTCAGCGTACCCATTTTGAGACCCTGGGGAAGTTGTCTGGATATCAAACAATGAATAGGTTATATGCATGTCATACCAGGAATAGTATGCAGATCCAAGTATATTCGTAGACCGTACTTGCGTGCCCATGAAAAAGCTTGAAGGATGTACCTGAAACAAGTGAGTACAAGAGGACGATAGAGGTGACGATGAACTTGCTTCCAGGATACTTTGTCTAAGAAAGGTTCATCATTCCATTTATCTATGGCCCAAAACGGGATGGGAAGTCGGATCCAATTGAGGCCTGCCCCTGCAATCTGGGCGAAGTCTTGTTCAGTCTGATTATGTAGGGTTATTGAGGTGCTAATGGGACAAATATGCTGTGATACTTACAATGAACTCTTGATAATGCTTTTCAAGTTGACTTATTCCACCCCCTGGTGATGTATCTGCCCTCATTGCCTGACTGAGAGTCCATTCGTCCACTGCTTGAATTGGGCCGTTCTGGTACTTCTCAAATAATGAGGGAACGATGAAAGGTTCTGGTAAACAGAATGAGTCAACATTTCTCATTCACCTTAAATGCGACACACCAGGGACCAACCATCCTGTGATGATAACAGATCAGTAATTTAGTGTGTGAGTGAACAGACGAGCTAAAAGGGTTACCTCCAAGATTGACGCTGAGAAACTTTGGGTTAATTGTGCACACCGGAAAGCAAATGTGGATGAGGCTCGCACCCGTGAATCAGGTCTTTACCAAATGTCCAACTCTCGTTGAGGGCGGGAACCCAAGACTGAGGCCTGGCCCCCAAATTGTATGGATCACGGGGATCTGAAACCCAATATCCACCGAGTGTGTTCTTGTATGTGAAGGTGGATCCATCAGAGGCAGTGACCAAAGATCCGTCGCCACCCGAAATAGCATTAGAGACAGGACTTGGGCTCTGCCCGGGTGTCGAAGTTGACGTAGCTGGCCCTGCTGCTGGTGATACAGAGTTGTTGGTGGGACTCTGCTTTGGCCGGATGACGAGGAAGTATACAGGCAAGACTACAGCGAGCGCGACGACCACAATGGTAGCCAGTCCACCGAATAAAATGAACGGCAAGGATCTGCGATTCTTTCCGCCAGTGGACTTCTGCTTCTTGAGATACGCCTTTTCGCTTGCATTTTGATCAGACCCATTGCTGACATCGTGGGTCTGAATCAGATGGGTGGACTGAGTTGGCGTACCGGGAGTTTGCAACGCTGCATATGAATCTCGGGGAGTACTGAACCCAGACTCGAGCATGGAAGGAGCGACTGGGGGAGGCAATAACTCATCAATGACCTCCGCGAAAGGAATGTGTGGAGCTGCGTCGTGTTCTTCGTCCATGTCGAGGGCGGTCGTGGAGGTTTCGACCAAGGGCCAAAATAACCTCGGACCAAACTGGGTAGCTCACGGAACACACGGCAGCACATTAGGCGCATAGGTCTAACCGGGCATAAATAGCGTGGACCAGTCACACTTTCACGCCCACGTGACCTTGGGCTTGCCCACATGCACTGAGCGCGTCCTGGGCACGGCGCGTCTACTGTTTGGTGATACAGGGTCAGATATTACTTCCCCAATGACGTTTTGCACCAGACGCTATTCGCGAATTTAATTATGGCAGTATGAATACCCGCAAAAATGCCGGATGGTCTTCCTCATCGTGAGCTTCTACAGATGGGAAGCCAGCTTTACCGAGAAGTTGCCTTGCCGTGCTAGGAGCAACTGGGAAGACAGCCCGCGTGTCATATCACATCCCAAGGACCTACCCTCGGTCCGTGTTCGGGTGCGAGCTAAGCTGCGCAGTTTAAAAAATACTTGTCACGGTCACACTTGGTATCTATAGTTAGCGCCTCTACTCACAGGAATGGACTCTGAAAGTGGTCGGCCACTAAAGCGCTTCAAGGTACGCACCTCGTAGCCTTCCGTCGCATTCGCTAAATTCTCTCTTTCAGCATCAGTCCTACCAAGAGACCCTCAAAAACGTTCATCTTCCTCCCGCTTCTGCACAATCCAGGCTCGACGACGACATACCAGACTCCGACTCTCATTTCAACCGTGCACTCGACCAGTGGCGACAACTCAACCTCTCTCCTTCATTTTTACGCTTTGCAGCTCAGGCTCATGACTTGTGCGCAAGTGTACCGCTTCTATTGCATCATTGCGACGAAATTGTGGGCATATGGATAGAAGCCACCAAGCAAGCAGACGATGACGCGTTGAAAGCATTACTAGAGTGCGTATCATATCTCGTAGCCAGCTTCATCTTAAACGGATCGTTTTTATTCCTAGTCTCCTCCAAAAGCTTGTTCATGATCTGCGTGGGACTCTCGAGCCATCTTATATGCGCCTCCTGGAGGCTCTGCTGGCACCCCTACCCCGCTCTCAGTCGGCTGAAACTCTCACCGTTCTGTTAGCAACTCTCTCCTCGTTCTTCAAACAACTTCTTGGTTCCGCAACCCAACGTCTGGAAGAGACATGGGCTGCATTGACATCGACACTCATAAAGTGTAATCCCGAGGTCAGACGAGCGGTAGCTGAGGTTTGGGCTACCACACTAAGGCGGTGCAAGGGACAAATAAGAAAAGTGGCCGTGTCCATTATTTTGCGTGATTTGGAAACCGTTCCTGACAGTGGAGCATGGATTTTCGTGTATGCTTTTAAGGTTCGTCGCAGCCATTATTTCGACATTTTTTCTGAGAGTTGATGCCTAGTAGTCGGTCACCCATACTCTCCACACATGCACGTCAGCTCTCTTCGAAGAACTGCTCAAGGTTCATTGTTCTATGCAGTATCGTTCTAGTACCGAGATACTACTGAGACGAGTCATCACTGCGTTAGTTCACCATTGCGATAAGGCCGAGCAATTTTCTCCAATCTCTGACCTCCTCGTTTCCCGATTCGTTGGTGCCATTCCTGACGAACTGCCCCATGCTATGGGTTGGCTGTCTACTGCGTGCTCAGTACGCAAGGGCTCCCGCATGTCACGTACGTTTTTGTGTGTGAAATCGAACAGATCCTAAGATGAAATTCGTACAGAGAAGCAAATATCCCGGGTGCTCACCCATTTATCGCAAGACGTTGTCTTGGCCGATACAGAACATATCCTAACTTTAGGACTGGCAGCTCTTTTGGCAGGTGAAATGTTGGTTTGGATGGGTCCAGGTAGACGATTTTTAGAAGCTTCGTGGAAAGTATGTATCCACGGACGCTCACATCATTCGACCATATCATACTGATCCTGCTGATCTTTGGGACTCATTCAGAACCCTATCCTAGGTTTACATCTTTCTGGTGCCCTGTCAAACCTAGACTGGGGCGGCTGGCGGCTGCTCGAACTACCCTTCACTTTAAAGTCAGCCTTCCATAAGCTGAAGATGTACGCTAACTTGTTTTCATAGGCATACGGTACAGTTAATGGACTCGCATCCGCTTCCCACGTTGAACCTGCTAGCATCACTTGTGAAACTTCAGAGGCTAGATGACGCTGGTGAAGGATGGAAACATCGAATGACTATTGCCGTTCAGAATCGTCTGAAAACGTCAGATTTCCATCAAATCGATGTCTGTATCCCACATATTTAGTCTGGACATACTGACTAACTTGATACCGCTGTAGGAGCTCAATAACATCTTTGCAATTTCTTCTGTGCTTCCTTCGATCGGCGCAATGCTTGTAGAAATAGCGACACATGCTCTGGACTCTGTGCAAGCAGGAGAAACTCATGGGGGACAGAGAATACCAGAATCGCTGGCAGCACATGTGTTTGGTGCTTGTGTCAAGGCGCTTTCTGACCTCCCGAGCTTTGAATGGTCCGAGCAAGTAGTAATATCAACCTGGATATCTCGTGCCTTAAAGCAGTGGCCTAATTCCCAAATTGTAATCAGCGGCCTAGTTGCCGTCTTGAAGCAGTAAGCTCATTCTCCTGCAGGTGTCATTTGCAATACTGACGATCAACTAGGCATAAATCTGATCCTCAGATACCATTTTCTGATATTTATGCATGCCTACAGGACTCTATTCTCTCTCATGTACACCACCTGCGCTTAGATGCTCTCCGGATGCTTATGTCGCCCATGCTCGAAAAGACGCAAAGTTATGAAGTACTCAAATTATGTCAGCAGGGAGAAGAATCCACTTTAGATATACTGGGTGTTCGAGAGCGTGTTGTCAAGATTACTGTCATTCCCCAAGTCGTGAAAGATGGTGATATTGTTGGGGCTGATATTTGTGCTAGATGGTTGATTGGTGAGTCTCAGTTATAGTTGCATGCCGTGTTGACTTAATAGTCAACAGCACAACTAAAGGTCAATTTACGCCCTGTCTGGGTTCCCGCTACAAAGGCACTGGCTGTTCTTTCTCAACGCTTTGGAGATTTGGTTTGGGAGTTAAGTTTTAACGAGCTGGAACAAATCGTCCATGAGAAACTCGTGCAGGATGTGGGTGTCATGAATTGCACAGATGATCAAGATGTAGCGATGGAAGTCGAACGTTCTTGGAGAGATCCTAGTGCTGCCAAACTTCGCTCCACAGTAATCATGTGGTTAAATGGCCATTCAGGTCCTAAGGAATCTTCTCAGGTATGGATTTGGATGCATTGCAAATAATATTGCTCATTGGATTAACGTAACCGTTCGCGGACAACACAGCGTGAGAAATTGGACGCAACAAATTATGAGAACCAGATCTTAAACGCTTTTGGAGAATTTTCTTCGTTGACGCAACGACACAATGCCGGACTTGTCCGCTTATTCCTGTTGTTCTGCTCACCCGACTTACCATCCAAGCCTCCGCGCCAGAGACTCAGTAGTTGGATTACACTTTTTTCAAAGCTGAACAACCCCAAGGCATTTCACCAGACGTCAAAACTTCAAGTGCTGTTCCGTACCCTTCTAGCCCACCCAGACCGTAACCTCCAGTCACTAGCACTCACGTGTTTACTGAACTACAAGTCTCCACATTTGGCACCGTATGAAGTACATTTTCGTGCTTTCCTTGACAATACAAAGTGGCGGGATGAGCTGACGTTGTTTGACATCGCGGCGATACAAGAAGATGACCGATCCGAAGCTGTAGATGTTATAATTCGTCTATTCTTTGGAATGATGTTGGAGCGTCATGGACGTATTAAAGGTGTCGATAGACGGGCCAGTCTCTTAGATGCACTTGGCGCCTGCCGTGAAGATGAGTTGGGACTCCTGATCGATCTTATGCTGGAACCTTTCTCAATGTCATCCTCATCTTCTGAGGTTCCAGACAGCATCGACTGGGGAGAAAAGCAACAGGCCGGGTTCCTGAATCTTTTAGGGGATATAATGAAAAGGATGGGGTCACGCATTGTTTCTTATTGGCCTGCATTGCTCCCGATAACAATTAGAATTATCACTATGGCTCAAGCCAAGTTGGGTTCCCCTACTGATGCAGCCGAACAACAGGAAGAACAAGATGCAGAGGACGAACCGGGACCAACTCTCGATGATGTACCAGTACCTCATACTCAATCCACTGTCCGTGCAACGCGCAATGTGCGACAACTTGGTGTCAAACGATTTACAGACTTCTTCCGCAGTGACGCGTCCTTCGATTTCCAAGCTTACTTGTCATCTGCATTCGCTGGATTCATCTCGCCTCGTCTTTCCATGTTAGAGATTGAAAATTCCCAATCGCCATCCGCTATATTACAGTTATTCCATGAATGGTCTACGCGTAGACAATCCGTCTTCTATCTGGTTTCGTATGACAATCGCCTGCTACCCAAGATATATGCCTGTCTTCAGGCGGTTAATGTGAAGCCAGTGGTCGTTGCTCGTATATTTGACATCGTGGAGCATATTCTCTCCTTTTCCGAGGATGACAGTGATGTCGCGGACCGGGTCTTGAAACCTCATATAAACAGCCTTCTTGATGCATTGGGGAATGAATTGCCTAACACAAGTGGCTCTCGCAATGATCTGCTTCATCGTCAAGTTGGCATCCTTTCCCAGATAGCGCAGTTCGCTTCGAGCTCACTACAAGCAAGGCATCTTCTCCACCACTTTTCACCTCTGCTCAAACGCCCACACAAAGTCATACCTGAAAAGATCAAGGTTAACTTGCTCAAAATTTTGCAAGGTATCATCCCAATGGTGGATGATCTCCATGATGGTTCTAGCGGTGTCTATAATCAGACTTATGACCTCTTCGCCAAACTTTTTCAAACCTTACGTAGCAAGCAGGCACGACTTGCTCTGTTGGATGCTCTGGGTCAACTAAGTATCGTCGATTCCAGCCTCCATCGAGTCCAAAACCTCCTAGTGTCTCTTAACGCATTCACAACGAAACGTATTGATGAACCAGACTTCAACTGTCGTCTCCAAGCTTTCACTGAACTTAACGAAGTCTTGTACAGTCAACTGTCCACACGTGATTGGCACCCAATTTTGTACCATATGTTCTACGCAATACAGGATCCTGAGGAGTTGGTCATTCGGACAAATGCAGCGTATTCTTTGAAACGATTCATTGACATTCTATCTACCACGCAAAGTTCAGAGATGGAAAACCTGTTTATGCGCACCCTCTTCCCTGCATTGAAAAAGGGGCTCTTGTCCAAGATCGAACTAGTCCGTACTGAGATACTAGGCGTTCTTTCCTACGGCATATTGAAGTGTGACTCGATCTCTGCATTGAGCGAGCTGCGGCCTCTTCTAGCTGACGGGGACAGCGAGGCAAACTTTTTCAATAACATCCATCACATTCAAATCCACAGACGTACGCGCGCGTTACGTCGACTAGTCGATTATGTTGAAAGTAGTGGTGTGCGCAGCACAACCATTGCCGAGATTTTCCTGCCCTTAATTGGTCACTTCATTGTCAATGCGCCAATTACAGATCACATACTCGTGGACGTTGCAATCACGACAATTGGCTCACTTGCCCATCATCTCAATTGGGGAGCTTATCACGCCTTGGTCCGTCAGTACATGTCATCGATCAAAGCAAAATCTACTGCAGAACGCGCATATGTGCGTACCCTAGTTGCTGTTTTAGAGAACTTCCACTTTTCTATGGACGGTATAGCCTTGGAGGATGTGAGCCTTATGGTTCACCAGACCGATACGACGCAGACGGATGGAGAGGAAACCTTCCAAGTTGCACAGAATGTGCAATCTTCAGAGGTTACCACTACTACAACCGGCGGTCCTCCCGGAAAAATTGCCGATGCCGTCAATACACGCCTCCTACCGAATTTACTTGGACACTTGGAGAATCGCGATGACAATGAGGATGCATTACGAATCCCCGTTTCTGTTGGTATTGCCAAGGTTGCATGTCATCTTCCGAAATCTTCTAAGGATGCCCAAATCTCCCGGCTGTTGACCATCCTTTGTCAAGTCTTTCGTTCGAAGTCCCAAGACACCCGGGCACTGGCGCGAGAGTGTTTATGCAAAATTACTGTTATTATAGGACCGTCTTACCTTGCACAGATTATGACGGAACTTCGAGCGGCGTTGCTGCGAGGGCCCCATTTGCATATACTGGCAACTGTCGCACATGCCCTACTTGTACATGTCACATCACCTAGCGCTGTGTCTTTGTTCAAGGATCTTGATGCATGTGCAATTGACGTCGCACATGTCTCTGCTGAAGTCATTTTCGGGCAATCCGGTCGTGATGTGCGTACCGAGGGCTTCACAACAACGGTCCTTGAGGTTAAGGGGTCTTCCTCCAAAGGTCTGGATGCATTCGCCATTCTTGCCAGGAACATTACCCCATCTCGCATTAGCGCTATATTAAGCCCTATCAGAGGAATCATGCACGAGACGGGGTTATCGAAGCCGCTGCAGTTGGTGGATGATGTCTTGCGTCGCATTTCCGGAGGCTTAAATGCTAATGAACATTTGACTCCTCCGGAGTATCTTTCTCTGTGTCACACTCTAATTCAGCAAAACTCCCGTTTCCTGAAAGAAACGCCTCGCGTCGTCGGTGGAAAGAGGAAGGGGAAGGGGAGAGATGATATTATGGTACAGAACAAGCGGCGTCTTGATACAAACGAAGATCATTTTGCGCACAATTCATTCAGGTTTGCCAAGTTATTATTTATTTGACAAGACTTGACCTCATCGGACAGATTTGTTGTCCTTGGTCTTGACCTCTTCAACATTGCGTTTCGACGGGGACGATTCGACATACACGACCCACAAGTTACATCTCGCTTAGAGTCCATGGTCAGCGTCATTGGGAACACCTTGTACTCTCATGATTCCCCTGTCGTTGTTCTGGGCTTAAAGGCAACCGCCTTGATCATTAAGTGCCCATTGAAATCAGTCGACGAATCACTTCCTGTTTTTGTACAGCAGACCCTCGAGATTGTCAAGCAAGCGGGAAACACAGAGTCGGAAGTCGTACAAGCCGCGTTTCGGACCTTAGCAGTCATTATTCGGGATTGTGCAACATCACAAGTCAAAGAGAAGGACCTTGTATATTTGCTTGAAGTACTCACTCCCGACCTCGAAGAACCCAGCAGACAAGCTGCTGTCTTTGGACTTCTTCGAGCTATCGTCTCACGCAAATTTGTTGTGGCCGAGATTTATGATATCATGGACAAAGTGGCCGAAATCATGGTAACTAACCAGGCTGGTCAAGTGCAGGAGCTCTGTCGTGCTGTTCTACTTCAATTCTTGTTGGATTATCCGCAGGGTAAAGGTAGGCTTAAGAATCAGATGACGTTCCTCGCTCAGAATTTGTCCTACAAATTCGAGAGCGGAAGGCGATCGGTCATGGAGCTGCTTAATGCAACCTTTACCAAATTCGATAGGACGTTACTCCGTGAATACGCTGACCTCTTCTTCGTTGCGTTGGTCATGGTAATAGCCAATGATGATTCCTCGAAATGTCGGGAAATGGCGGCAGAGTTAATCAAGGTTCTATTCACCCATTTGGACGTCGAGCACCGCAAACAAATTATAAGCCATCTGCATTCCTGGTCATCTGGAAAAGCCCAGATCCAGTTGACACGCGTATCAGCTCAAGTTTATAGCATTGTTGTTGATACGTTACAGGAAGGGATCACTCCATACCTTCCTGGCATCTTGGAAGACATGAATGCGGTAATCCGTCGAAGTTCGTTAGAGATACAGGAACTGGAATCAAATGCCGTCGGTCAGTCCTCCATGGACATTGAAGTTGAATGGCAACTGCCATATCATGCTCTCATCGTTATCTACAAGCTCCTTCGTGTCCATCCTGAGGTCACAAATGAAATGGGCAAGGTCGATTGGCCCACAATTCAATCTCATCTTCTCTTTTGTCATGCATGGGTGCGCAATGCCTCAGCCCGCTTGGTTGGCTTGCTTTTCAATGTAGTCCTCCCTGGACTTCCAGATCCGACACTCCCGAATGACAGCCTTGTGTCCCTTTCTGGTTTAATAGAGGTTGCTCGCAGTTCTTGTCTTCAATTGAAGAGTGACACGCTAGACACTATACTGAGTCTTCAAGTCGTCAAAAACTTGTTTTACATTGGAAAGTGCTTCTGCATGGTCTCCAATGCAAGACCGTCTCAGGACGACACGAACGATGACTTGGATAGCCACGAACCTGGGTTGGATTTAGAGCCCCAAGACAAGTTGGAAAGCATCCGTAACAATCCCTTGCCCTGGCTATTTTCCAAACTTTCATACCAAGCAAGATCTGTGTGGCTGGCTCGACGAAATCGGTCAATAGGCCAAGTGAGTAGTCTATAATTGTAATGATATTTGAGACTCATGCCCGGTAGGACAACTGGTCAGAGCAACCATTGGCTATTTTCCGATGGTTTGCGGCGATGACAACCCACATGGACCCTGGACTACTAGAGACCTATCTAACCCATGTACTGACTCCGGTATATCGCATTATTGACGATGATACCATTCGCGACAACCACATCGGTTAGCTGCACTTTCGCTTTTTTTTTGTCAGCTGTCACTCACAATTCCCTTTCGTTCAGGAGATCTTAAAACTCTAGCTCAGGAACTACTAGAGTTGGTTCAGAATCGAGTCGGAACCACTAAATTTGCGGACGTGTACAATCGTATCAGACAGAGTGTTGCAAACGTTAGGAGGGAACGCAAGGCAGAGAGAAATGTTCAGGTATGTTTCGTAACCCTTGATTCCTACAACATGGTCTGGTATTTATACGAGGTAAAATACTTAGGCTACATTAAATCCGCAAGCTTCAGCCCATCGGAAGATTTTGCGTAACAAGGTCAAGAAATTAAACAAAGCGAGGACAGCCCGAGTTTTTGCGTAAGCATCACTTGACTTGGTTGGTTGGTGCATGTACTGAACTGAACCGATCATAGGGAGGGTAAGATACGCAATAACCGGACGAAGAGCAGGAGGTAGAAACTCAAAAGTATAATTATGTGTTTGATAATAATTAGATTGTTATACATTCCAATAAAAGCCATGACATCACGAGATTGCCATAGCCTGATCCGGGTTGCTCTCTTTTTTTAAGACCTTTGCAGAGGGGTCATCTGGGAAACACAGTGCATTCTCTTCCTGAGCCGCTTCGTCATCGTCTTCGTTCCAATCGCTGGTCGCCTCCCATGCATTTTCAAATTCTACGTCTAAGGAGAACTCATCTGATGTTATCTCCGCTGCTGGTGGAACATGCACCTTTCCCTTATCATCCATTAGTGATTGTTGTGTATATGTAGTAGACAGAGGGTAGAAAGACGCGAGTCGAGTTGGGAGTGGCGTACGAATTGGTGGTTGCACCCAACGTCGTTCACGCAGCCGTTTGTGCTAGAGAATGCCGATAGTCAGAATTTCAACTCATACATGCCCCGATTGACCACAAACCCGTTCACGGTCTTCCTCAATCCGTTTCTGCACCTCAATTGCTGGCAACTGCTCGTTGATCGTCGGGAGATCGTGGATGCTATCATGGATTAAATATTATGTCTTTAATCATGTTCAATGAATACTAACCGTTCTTTCCTGCGGTCAAGGCTAGACAGCACTTCATCCACGGTTGATGGATCTATAACACGCTTAATGCGCCAGCTCTGCAAAACCTGCATAGACGAAATTATTGTTCAGCGGTCACAACAGGTTAGAAGTAGGCTTACTTGCGTGGTGCTCATGAGGTTCAATAAGCCAGCTCTTCCATCAGGCACTACAAGTTCTACGATTTTTCCCAAGTCCTTGGTCACGTAGTCCAGATAAAAAGCACTTCCTGACGACGATGAAGTCCGAGATGCAAGTGACGTCTCGCAGAGGGAGTCTAATAGGTACAGAATGTTTATTCGAGTATTCGTAGAGCCCTGCAGTGATAGATGATTTGGAGCTGAAGCGTACACAAGTGTGTACCATACCTTCTGGCATTCCTCGACGATGCAATCCCACAAGTCTTCTCCACAGCGAGAGAAGTATTTCAGCGCGAAGCTAACAGTTTTTTGGATAGATTGCTGCGATCTAATATTACCAAGCAATAATAATAAAAATAAGCGATGAAAAGCGGTGAATGCACGGGAAAGAAACGTACGCGGTCAGACGCTTGAGTTGGGCCAGGAATTGCATGCGTACTTCGAAAGGATCCATGGGGACAGAATTGACCACTCACAGCAGCTCGAAAAATGACGTAAATCACGTGACCTTGCTTCAGAACTCAAATTCGAAAGTACATGACTGGTTCGAGTCTAGCTCTGCTGCAACACGCAACACCATTCCAATCCCTGTCATCTCGGTATTGTTGGCATCTAAATCAAAGATACCTACTTGACATTGTTGACTCGGATTCCTCCTCTCATCGACTGTCTCCTCAGACCTGCTCGCTTATCGAGTTCCCGATCTCGTGTTTGAGCTTGCCGTGTCACCTAATTCGGACTATCTGTCGACATTCAGCCGCGCTAATCTCCAATGATGCCTTTCAGTGACCCAGGTCATGAACAGGCAAGGCCCTACGTATACGCGTCTCAGCGAAAATCTTGAAACCGTCAGCTTTTAGAATATCTCAAATTTAAGACTTCCATTCTGATTCTCGCGTGTAACCACATTATGCGCCACGGAGTCTAAAATAATTGACTTGGTGTATTGAAATATCCGCCGTCGCTCCTATGGCTGGAAAATGATGATTCATCCTTTATATTCTTATAGTTTTACAGCAACGATACTCAGGTTAAACTTTCTCTTTCGCGTAATTTACAAACCCGGCAACGATGCGTTGGTGAAAGAACACCCTTAACACTAGTAGCTGCTTATACGCGTTGGCGACTATTAATTATAACCCCTTATAGGATAATAACCCCTTATGCGCCTGGCTCTGCTCCTGTCTACTCTCCTCTTTTACCCAAGTCACCGATGTCGCTGGAACAAAATGAGAAACACAGCGCAGAAAGCCCTCTCACGGATGTCAAGGCTGCCGAAGAGGGCATTGTTCGCCCGCACGTTCAAGCCACCGATGAGGCCATCGCGGTCAGTCCTCGTTATCCTTCTTTCATTATGTTTTTCACAGAGCCATAGGAAGTGACCGGCGCCGTCGGATGGGATGACCCCAATCTCGACAAGTCCATGGTTGTTCTAGAAGATGATTCTCCTTATCCAGAGGTTCGAGCAGCGGTAGCGAACACAGACGACGTCGATATGCCTGTGAGCACGATGCGAGCATGGGTCATCGGCCTCATGTTTGCTATTTTGGTTCCAGGTATTAACGATTCTTTCCTTAGCACCGTCTTCACTCGTCTCACGTCGCGTCCAGGACTCAATCAATTCTTTTTCTTCCGTTTCCCATCGATTGCCATTCAGAGTATCGCTGCGCAACTCATGATCTTCCCCATTGGTCGTCTGTGGAGCCACATAATGCCTCATAAAAAGCTTTGGGGGATATCCATCAACCCTGGTCCATATACTGTCAAGGAGCATGTGTGAGTCTAGAGGCATATTTATCCATATCTATTATTCTTATTTCTTGGGTTGTGGTGGAAAGTTTGACCACAGTCATGGGTACAGTTGCAGGCCAGGTAAGGTATACTGGTGTTTCTCCTGACGGCCGTTGAGACCTATACTTGGGCCAGAGTGCATATGCTACAGATATCATTGCTGTGCAGCGAGTGTTCTACCAGCAATCATGGAACTTTAGTTGTGAGTTTGGAACCGAAAGTCGACATCATCGTTTCTCTAATGATCATTTACAGACCAATGGTTAATCGTTATGTCTACACAGTTGATGGGATTTTCACTAGGAGGTGTCGCTCGCCGATTCCTCGTTACTCCCCCGTCTATGAGTAGGTGTACAAGAGTGCAATTTCTCATGATAATATTCTGATTTTATCTATAGTCTGGCCTACCAATTTGGTTTCCTGTGCACTCTTCAATACTCTACATTCGCACTATTTTTCAGGACAGGGTAATCGTGGTGGAATCTCTCGGGAACGGTTTTTCCTATATGCCTTTTTAGGATCTTTCTGCTGGTATTTCGTGCCAGGGTATCTCTTTCAGGCGTTATCCTACTTTGCTTGGGTGACTTGGATCGTGCCAAGGAATGCTGCTATTAGTGCTCTTTTCGGATATCACCGTGGCATGGGCATGTCCGTCATTACCTTCGATTGGGCTCAAATTGCATACATTGGCTCTCCTTTAGCAACACCATGGTGAGTAATGTTATTTCCTAGTGATTGGGTCCCTCACAGTAATCAAAAATCAGGTGGGCTGAGGCGAATGTATTCGCGGGCTTTGTCGCCATCTTTTGGATCATCGTACCTGCTATCTACGCAAGTATTGCTGTACCAAGAAGCAGATGAAAAACTGAAGAATTCACACAGTTCAGCAACACATGGTACAGTGCGTACTTCCCAATCTCTACTAGTGGTAGTTACGACAACACGGGGGCCAAATACAACGTCACCAAAATTCTTACGCCAGATTCGATTCTTGACCTCGCCAAATACAAAGAATACAGTCCGCTGTTCCTATCGTGCGCTATTTTCTTTAGTGTTTCTTTGTACAGATGCATATGATGTGTAGTGCCACTTTCGCAATGGCATATGGAGTGTCATTCGCATCCATCGCCGCCACAATTGTGCACACAATCCTTTATTTCCGGAAACAAATTTGGACTCAGGCCCGTCGCTCACTCCATGAGCAGCCGGATATCCACGCTCGGCTCATGTCGCGTTACAAACAAGTTCCCGAATGGTGGTATAGTATCATTTTCGCTACAATGTTTGTTTTCGCTATTATTGCCATTGAGGTGTGGCCGTACGTATCCCGTCTCATCGAGCAAATGGGTAAAACTTATATTTAGCACGCAGAACGCAACTGCCAGTGTGGGCATTTATACTGGCGTTACTGATCTCTTTCGTTTATACCATTCCGATTGGTATGATTCAAGCCATCACCAATCAACAAGTTGGTTTAAAGTCATTTCTGTTCCTCCACTCTTGTCTTTGTAGCTGTTTACATGAATTTTATACAGTGTTGTTACAGAACTCATCATCGGATACGCCCTTCCTGGTCGCCCAGTCGGTAAGTTGCTGGCCCCCCATTTTGATTGTTAATCATCCATTCCATCCATTAATTAGCAATGATGCTTTTCAAGACGTGGGGGTATATTACAGTTACCCAAGCATTGTCTTTCACATCAGGTATTCTTTTCCCCTTCCCCTTCCCTTTCTCCATATTTCCCTTCTCGCTAGATTTTAAGCTTGGCCACTACATGAAAGTTCCCCCACGCCCCATGTTTTGGGCACAAATTTGTGCCACCATGGTTGCGGGCACAACCCAGCTCGGTGTGCAGGCTTGGATGTTCACTAACATTTCGAATATCTGCACCGCCACACAGAAAGATGGCTTCTTTTGCTTAGGGACACAGGTCTTTGGGACTGCAAGTATAGTCTGGGGAGTCATTGGCCCCCAGCGTCAGTTCTCCCATGGAGAGATCTACTAGTGAGTACCTCCTATCGGGTTTATTGAGGTGAGAACGAGTAATCTATTTGAATTTCAGTGGATTGGTGTTCTTTTTCCTGATTGGTGCTATTTTACCCGTGATCCCATGGGCAATTACTCGCAAGTACCCAACGTCATGGGCACGTTACGTCAACTTCCCTGTGCTCTTTTCAGGTACTGGCGCAATCCCTCCTGCAACTGCCCTAAACTTTGTACCTTGGGCCTTGGTTGGATTCATCTTCCAGGTACAGTCAACTAATCTGACGTTGATTCCACATCTTAATTGACATTTGCTGTACAGTATGTCATTCGCCGACGCCATTTCAATTGGTGGGCAAAGTACAATTACGTCCTGTCGGCCGGGTTGGATTCTGGTGTTGCTATTGCAACGATCGTTATTTTCTTTTGCTTGCAGTATCCTGTGCATGGCGCGATTGGTATTAACAGTATCCAGACATGGTGGGGGAATCACGGTTTCCAAAATACAGTGGAATACGACCCAAAGGCTGTGGCATTCAAGAGCCTTCCACCTGGACAAAAATTTGGACCAACGTCATGGTGATGAATGAGCTGGTTCAGTGTAATGAAACAAGTAATGTTATTTATTCCATAAATTGTATGGTATAATGAAATTGTTTGCGGTAACAGGCAATGCATTGCCTGCACCACATTTATATCTGTTCCCGCGTATTACTACATGTGAGTTAGATCGATCTATTGTCTTATCTGAACACCTGGCAACGGTACTGCCGGTATCGGGATTCCGTATAGTCTGATGGTGTTAACGGCGCCGAGTAAGGGCATAGACATTTAACAAACCTGTCAGCCCAGGGTAGGAGTATGCCACGCAAGTCGCCGTCTTCGTCCACAATGTAAGCAATGAAGTGAACAATATGCGGGCTAGATATTCAAAGTATTGTGTCTTCTTTAAGTTGGTATGAATAATGCGTTAATAATCGGGTGCCCTTCGGGAAGTATTTGTTGAAGTTTTCGAATATCACCTATTTTCCGCCTCCATTTCTGACAGGTTATGGGCCCGGCTCGTGCCTGATCTCACTGAACTATCATTTTGTGATCTGTCTTTTCATGTCAAATAAAACTTTTGTGTCAACATTTGTTCCTAACATGGATTGTGCCATTATAACTCAGCTCCCAAAGCTCATTAGTACTAACTGGCATGAGTGGCAGAAGGAGATAGAGACCTATTTCATGCTGATTGACTGTGGGGAATATTGGTGGTATGAGGCCTGGAGGTGAAAAAGCTTTGGCCTGGTGTTAAGTCTGGAGTCAAAGACATCTTATCTGGAGGTTTTCTGGAGTGGACAAACTGTTAAGTCGAACCCAGGTACAGAGTCAAAAGGACTTGATTCAACTTATGTGTTGCATCCTCTTATGTCATCTTGTCCTTGTATTTGTGGAGTTGTCAGAGCAGAGTTGTGGAGTGAGTTCATGCAGGTAACAAGGAGGAGACTAAATCAATATTCAAACTAGAGAACTAGCTATGAATACACGGAGGTTTAAATAGATTTGGAGCATGGATTAACATGGAACAGGGTCATCCAAATGTGGAAGAATAACTACATTAGGATGCAGGGGTCCTAAACAAGAGATGGGGTCATGTGGAACTACAGTGGGTGTTAGATCCCAGATCACCTCCAACAAATCTCCACCCTTAGCACCTTTAATCATCGATCTCCATGCCCCTCCAGATCGATCTCATCCCTCCATCATACTCCGCACCATGGACACCCTCCATGTGATCTCCATACACTCCATACTCCATCTCTGTCATCCTCAATACATTATCAATCTGACACATGGACCTCCACATCACACACAGACCTCCATGTCATCCTTTCTATTATCTTTTATGTCATTTTCTAGTATGTTCTATAGTTCTACATAACCCCATCTCTTGTTTAGCACCCCTGCATCCTAATGTAGTATCTTTTCCACATTCAGACAACCCTGCTCCATATTAATCCCATGCTCTGAATGTATTTAAACCTCTATGTATTCATAGCTAGTTCTCTAGTTCAAATATCGATTTAGTCTCCTCCTCATTACCTCTGTTCTCACTCTGCAACTCCACTCCAACAACTCCATAAATACAAGGACAAGACAATGTAAGAGGGTGCAACACATAAGTTGAAGCCAAGTCCTTTCAACTCCATACCCCAGTTTGACTTTGGCAGCTTGACCACTCTAGAACCCCTCTGGACAAGACGTCTATGACTCTGGACTTAACAGTATATTCAAACTCCCACTCTTTGTCATCTATGAAATGTAGCATTTGAGGCATTTTATATGTTGATACCCTTGGAACCATTTCAGAAGCATCCATATGCTGTGTATCCAATATTTCAGCTATGCTTCTGAGTACTCACTTACCCCTAACCCCACTTATCCCTGAAAACCCGGCACAAGCGCCAAATCCGGACATGCCTGATCCCTCCAACACACCCTCTGATTACAACCCCCCTCAATCTCCATCCAATCCATTCCTGGCCCCAAATCCTCTGAGAGCATCATTATCAAACTCAAATGACATCCCCAACCTCGCTGAAGCCATTGCCATGTTGGCTCACAATTTGTCATCACCAAAGAAGTCCTCACCCTAGACTAAGGTCTGAGAACTGGATACCTTTGATGACTCCAACAGTCATAAACTCCAGCCATTTTTGGTTCCCTGATGCCTTTTCATCCAACAGTGCAAAAGTCACTTATGTGCTGTCCTATTTGAAAGGAACCATGTTAGACTGGTTTGAACCCACCCTTTCCTCCAACGTCGACCCCTCATGGATAGACATTTGTGTCTGAGTTGAAAGACAATTTTGGACCATACGACACTGTTGGTGAAGCAGAAGCAGACCTTGATGAAAGATTATATTGCAACTGTATGTTTCTCAGTATTTGCTTGTTGCAAAGTACTAATATATTATTTACCTGTATGTTTCTACAATTGTACAAGTAAGTAACAAGTTTAAAAGACAACTATAACAATATCTCTTACCTCAGTATTTGCTCGTTGCAAAGTACTGAGGGAAATGAGAAAACTAACTACCTCTTTTATAATCTTTAGAGAACAAAAGAGAACAAAAACAATAAGAAAAAAAAAATACTGCATAATTTATTTATGGAATACAATCAGTATGTGGACTTTCCTTTATGTCACAATGGAGTGATGTGGGGTGACATGGTTTGCCTTTGTTCTGCCCGGCCATCGCAATTCCTACACTCCCCCTCAAACCATAGTCAGTCTGAGCTCAACAGCAAAATGCTTGACCTTTGCTGAAGGGAGGGCTTTGGTAAGGGTATCCGTGACCATATCCTTGGTAGGACAGTAAACCAGGTGAACGGTACCCTTTTCGATGATCCAGCAGATGAAATGGGAATGTACATCAATATGCTTAGTTCGCACGTGGTATTGATGTTCTTTTGCAAGCACGATGGCTGATTGATTGTCGCCGAACAATGTTGTAGGTGATAACTTTACATCGAAGATCTGTTGGATAAGGGATCAGAGCCAAAGGGCCTCCTTGGTAGCGTGAGCAGCAGCTATGTATTCACTCTCTGTAGTAGAAAGTGAAATTATATTCTGACGTTTTGCGCTCCAGGACACAGCGCCACCATTAATCATAAAGGCGTATCCAGATATCGCGTGTCAGTCTTCGGCCACACTACCATCCACGTCAGCATACCCCGTCAGTTCCATCTTGGCTTGTCCATAAGTCAGCCAGAGCTTCTTTGTGCCATTTAAGTAATGAAAGACTCTTTTTACAGCTTCCCAATGCACTGGTCCAAACTTTGTTGAGTATCGGGACAATGTTTGGATGGCATACCGGTCGTGTCCCTAGGGTGGCGTATATCAATGATCCGACGGCCTCTCGATGCGGCATGTCATGCATTTGGGCCCATTCGGCGGTCGTTTTCGGGGTCTGGGACATGGAAAGCAGCAATCCAGGTTGCATAGGAGTCGACACGGGTTTCAATTCATCCAAATTGAATCGATGAAGGATTGAGATGATGTACGATTCCTGAGAAAGGTGAATGGTATGTTGATCACGGTTTCATTTCACTTCAATCCCTAATAACCAGTGCAGCTTGCCCAGGTTAGTGATCGCTACATGTTTGGACATTTGCACCTTAAAATCTTCGACAAGCTTGACTGATGTTGCTGCAATAGTGCAGTCATCCACGTGGACCAATACAATCGCAAGACTATGACCGTTGTGTCAGAAAAATACCGCTTGGTTGACATCGCACCTAGCAAACTGCAGGTGGTGAGTCATGATTTCAACCAGCATCTGGTACCAATGCCTTCCTGACTGTTTTAACCCATATAGTGTTTTTATCAGATGGCATACTTTTCTGGAGGAATTTGGAGCATGGTAGCTGGGTGGTTGAGCCATGTAGATTGTTTCACCACTGGTGAGTTCTCCGTTTAGGTATGTGCCCCTGATATCAATTTGATGTAGTTCCATATCATTTGCAGCAGCCAGAGTAAGCACAGTTCTGATTGAAGCTAATTTTGCTACAGGGGC
This sequence comes from Gomphus bonarii, assembly GCA_003316585.1. Lineage (NCBI taxonomy): Eukaryota > Fungi > Basidiomycota > Agaricomycetes > Gomphales > Gomphaceae > Gomphus > Gomphus bonarii. The sequence goes on from QFEC01004245.1 coordinate 43,957, forward strand.
AAAAGTGTCAAAATAGTCGATACCGGGCACCTGGGAGAAACCCTGTGTAACAAGGCGGGCCTTATAGCGGACAACGTTGCCTGCAGCATCCTTTTTGGCACAAAAAACCCACTTTGAGCTGACAATGTTCGCATTTTTGGGTGGATCAGTGAGTTCCCAAGTCCCAGCCTCCTTTAGTACAGCTAATTCTTCATGTATAGCGCTCTCCCATAGCTCCCAGTCTGGACGGTGTCTCGCTTCTGCCAAGGATCAGGGCTCTATAGCCTTGACCTCGCTTGTTTCAGCCACTAGTAAGTACTCGTTTGCATCTTCAGTCAACATCATCCAATCAGCTAATCTCTCTCCCTCCAGAACTTGAGTAGCTTTCTCTGTGACGGTGGGTAGTTGGATTCCTGTTGCGATAGCAGGGTTGGATAGTTGGTGAGTTGAGGTGCTGTGACCTTCTAGAATGTCCCAGATGTGCTGACTGGGTTTGCGTATTCATTTTGCAGGTATTTTGCTCTTGGAATCGGTTGGATTTATCTCAGGGATTGGAGGTGCAGCGGTGACAGTCGGTTTGGGCATTGGTGGGTCAGTTTTCATTTTGACTACCTGCCATTCCTCCCCCTCGATACAAGAAGCTGACAGATCAAAATAGATATTGCGTTCCACAGTGACTGATTGCCTGTCAGGCCAGTAAATTCGACAACCCTTGCTGCGTTCATCGATACCTAACCAACGCCCTTCAGTTACGTGTCCACCTAGCTTGTCTCTGGTCTCAGTACGGACCCAAACTTTCTCTCCCCATTTGTGCATGTCCCGTAAATCAGGTTTCTTTTCAAGCATGGCTTCATAAGGTGTTTTATCCTCGACAGCCCTGGTAAGTGTTCTGTTCATCAACCAGACTACATGACGAGTAGCTTCCCCCCATAGGAATCTTGGAAGACCGCTCACGTGCAAGAGCGCTCATATACGCTCTACAATTGTTTGGTTGCATTGCTCGGCTACACTGTTGTGCTGAGGAGTGTCATGTATGGTAAGTTTTTGTGCTGTTCCCTTTGACTTGAGATAAAGCTCAAAGTTCTTTCCTAGGTATTCTCCTCCTCGGTCTGAATGTAAGGTCTTGATGCTTATATTGAGCTGTGTCTCACACCATGAGGAATACTCTTTGTAGGCGGCAAGGGCTTCATCTTTGGTGTGCAGAAGGTATAGGTGAGTTAACCATGTCATATCATCTGTGAAAGTGATATAATAACCCTTTCTAGCTTTTATCATAACTGGGGCTGGTCCCCACAGGTCACTATGTATTTCGTCGCCAAAATTAGAGGCACGTTTGCCTTCTTGGATCTTGGGGACAGACTTGCGAATTGCTTTTGCATATACGCAGGATTTGCAAAAGAAGGGGTCCACTGAAGGTAACCCATCTAACTTGATCCCCATTACAAAACCTCTAATGACAAGTCTTTTGGCTGCTTCAGGTGAAATGTGACCTAGGCAAGGGTGGAGTTGTTCCAAAGTGAGTGTCTCTGCTGCAGAATTTGCTATATTGCACTCATGGGTGACTTGGTATAAGCCTCGTCCGGATTTGTGGATTGAGCCAACTTGCTCTCCACTTTGCCTGCGTATAACACACTTGCCATCTGCAAATGTTATGGCAAAACTGGCATCGTCAAGTCGTCCAACCGACACAAGCGTGTAACCCACATCAGGTGAGTATAAAACTTCTGAGAGCTTCAGTTTGGAGATGTCGACACCATTTGGTACGTCGATAACCATTTCTCCAGTTCCTACTGCATTAAAACTCTGTCTGTTTGCAGCCTGGAATGACTTAGGAGGAATTTTGACAAAGTTTTTAACTTCATCGCAATAAGGTGTAATATGCCTTGTACACCCTGAGTTGTAAACTTTGACACAAGGTGAGTTTGTGGTCGATTTGTCAATTTCGACACAAACAGTGTGCGCATCTTCCAGATCGATGCCAGTGAGGTTCGAGTCATCACTGATAAGCAAAAATGTGTTGCTTTCATCAGTTACAGGTGACCTTTCCGTCTCATTTTCACTGTCAGAGTCATTGGTGATCTCAGAGAACCAGTCTTCCTTGCTGTTCTCTATAACCTCGATATCAGAGTCTGAGTCTGAGACTGACACCAGTTCTGGGAGCTCTGAGTTGGATTCAAAGAGCTCATTGGCCAAAAAGGCACTTTCAATTTCGAGATCGGATTCGACAGCAGCATTGGCAGTGCCACTCTTTGTCTGTGAGTCGTTTTTCTTATCTCCTGTAATGCGTGCAGGTTTAGGACACTTATTCCTATAGTGCCCTTTGTCACCACAGTTCCAGCAAGCTCCTTTCGGTTTGTGCTCTGACCTCTTTCCTCTTGTATTGACTGATGCAAACATAGCTTCATCTTTATTGTTGGCTTTATCGTTTGTATGACCGGAACAATGGGATCTCTGCGCTGGGTGGCATTCATATTCTTCAGAGATTAAGGTGATGAGTTTGTCCAGGTCAATGGTCTTTGTGGTGCTATACAACCTAGTGCTGGCCAGCAGGTTTGATGTGAAGGCAGAGAGGTGAGGTTGAAGAGATTTAATGATGGTTTACTGGTAATCTTTTACTTCGATGTCTACACCGAAAGTGGCTAACTCTTCTCTTTTGACATGAAGTCCATCAAGGAATTTGCAAACATTCCCTTTATCCAGGCACCTAGAGTCCATGAACTGGGTATGCAGGTCTGCTTGAGCAAAAGCACCTTCGTTGAGTATTCTTTCACGATAAGGTCCCATCGGTCTTTCAAGGATGGTTTGCTATGGATGCATATGAGGGCGGAGTCAGGGATTCGGTGAGTGAGAAGTGCTTTAGCAGTACAGTCCTCCTTGACCCATTTTTCAAGGGCATCTTCCTCACCGGCAGCTGGTGGTTTGCTGACCCCTGGTTGGGTAATTGTGCCATCAAAATACCCCCACAACCCTTTTGCTTCGACAGCATCCTGGAAGCGCATTGAAAATGCTGTCCAATTAAGGCCACTCGTCATGAGTTTGGGAACAGAGGAGGGGAGAAGGTCGGTGGTAGTCAGAGCCATAGTGGTCATGGTCAAAAAAAGGAGCAAAGGTCAGAAAAGGTCTGGATGTGGGATCCGGGGTCCAATAACCTGAAAGATTATATTGCGACTGTACGTTTCTCAGTATTTGCTTGTTGCAAAGTACTAATATATTATTTACCTGTACGTTTCTACAATTGTACAAGTAAGTAACAAGTTTAAAAGACAACTATAACAATATCTCTTACCTCAGTATTTGCTCGTTGCAAAGTACTGAGGGAAATGAGAAAACTAACTACCTCTTTTATAATCTTTAGAGAACAAAAGAGAACAAAAACAATAAGAAAAAAAAATACTGCATAATTTATTTATGGAATACAATCGGTATGTGGACTTTCCTTTATGTCACAATGGAGTGACATGGGGTGACACGGTTTGCCTTTGTTCTGCCCGGCCATTGCAATTCCTACGCTTGAAACCCTCTGCATGTGTGACAATCAATGAGTCACCAAATACCTGGTTGAGTTCATCTGCCTTGCCCCACATGTCCATTGGGGAGATGCTGCACTCTGCCACCAGTTCTACAACAGACTCCCAGCAAGAATCAAGGATGAAGTGGCTTGTGTTGGAAAACCCAGCACATTGCATGAACTTTGATCCCTTGCCCAATCCATCAATACCCACTACTTCAAATGACACTCCAAAGTTGCTTGAGAGACCAAATTGAACAAAATTTCAAACTGCCACCAAGACAAGGGCAAGACCCCTGGTATGCTGTCAATGAATTCCAATGACAACAGGAAGATGTCAAACAACAATAACGGCAATAAATCCAACAACTCCACCTCCAACAACAACTCCACCTCCAACAACAACAACTCCACCTCCAACAACAACAACTCCACCTCCAACAACAACAACTCCACCTCCAACAACAACAACTCCACCTCCAACAACAACAACTCCACCTCGAATACCCCCAATAAGACCTTGGACCTAGTATCAAAACTAGGAAAAGATGGTAAACTGACTCAACAGGAGCGACAACACCGCTTTGAGCAGAACCTCTGTCTCTTCTGTGGTAGAACAGGTGACATAGCTAAGGAATGTCCTAAATTGACTTCCTCTGCTGCAAAAGGACGAGCTGCTTCCATGACAGATAGCAAGTTGTCTGACAAAAAGAACTCTGATGCCAAGTCTGCCTCAGATTCAAAAAACACCTAAGCAGCCCTCCAACTCTGGCACCAGCTGAGGGATGTGTTGATTCCCACAGTGAAATAATGGAACTATGTCTCAATGTATCCACTCTTTCCAGTCTGAACTCCTTGACTATACAGCTCACCTCTGAATTAATTCCTAATAAAAACATCAGTACACTTATTAACTCTGGATCAACTCACTGTTTCCTAGATTCTGTTTTTGTGTCTAATCATCAACTCTGTACCAATGACATCCACCCAATCACATTCCACTCCCAGACCTTCACACCTCTGGAACTAAACTATGATGTCCATGACAAGGAACTGCTTGCAATTTTCAAAGCATTCAAATGTTGGTGCCACTAACTCAAGGGCTCCTCAGAAGTGATCAATGTCATTACAGACCACAAAAACCTGGAATATTTTTCCACAACCAAACTCCTCACTCGACAACAAGTCCAATGGTCAGAATACCTTTCTCAGTTTAACCTTGTTATCTGTTTTCATCCTGGACAACTCAGAGCTAAACCTGATGCTCTCACAAGATGATAGGACATCTACCCTAAAGAGGGAGGAAGCAACTATGCGATGATCAATCCACACAACTTACATCCAGTTTTCACCTCCAAACAACTCATCTCCTCACTCTGTGCTACATCCTTGTGCTTCCTGGTCCTCCATGCTGCTATGGTCATGGATATTGACAAGTTGCACCTGGATATCAAGAGTGCTCTCTTATCTGACCTTGTTGCATCCACCCACCTTGACAATCCCACAGGATGTTGGTCTGTAGACCCTGAAGGATTCCTTCTCTTGGACAAACACATTTGCATCCCTGATGTTGATGACCTTTGACTCCAGGTACTGCAAGACAAACACGACTACCCCATATCAGATTATTTCAGACAGAACCACATGCTTGGACTCATCTATAGAGATTACATTTGGCCCAAACTCTGCACCTCCGTTAAGTCCTACATTAAGTCTTTTACTACTTGCATGTGCTCTAAATCACAGAGACATTGCCCCTATGGACTACTCAAGCAACTCCCTATCCCTGAACATCCTTGGAACTCCATCTCCATGGATTTTATTGAAAAAGCCTCCTCCCATCCTCTGGACATGACACTGTCCTTGTCATCATTGACAGACTCACCAAGAAAACCATCTTCATCCCCACAGTTGACATGATCAATGCGCCAGTACTTGCAAAACTCTTCATACTCCATGTGTTCTCCAAGCATGGAGTTCCATCCCACGTCACCTTGGACCATGGCACAGAGTTTGTATCTTCCTTCTTTTGATCCCTTGGAATGGCTCTCAACATGAAGCTTCACTTCACCTCCAGATACCACCCTGAGGGTGACAGACAAACTGAATGAATGAATCAGACATTAGAACAATACCTTCAAGTTTATTGTAACTACCAACAAGACAACTGGTCAGACCACCTTTCTATTGCAGAATTCATGTACAACAACACTCTGAAAGCCACCACCAGCATCTCACCCTTCTTTGCTAACAAGGGTTATCACTCCAACATTACCATACACCCCAAATGAGACCTCGCCTCCTCAAGAGCATGAGACTTTGCAGTGGACTTGGACAAGCTCCATCAAGAACTCCATAAAACCATCTCTAAAGCTCAACAATGATACTCAGCATCCATGGACTGTTGCCAGACTCTGCCTCTGGAGTTCAAGTTGGTGACAAAGTTGGTGACAAAGTCTTTGTTAAATCTGATAACATCTGCACTATGAGATCTTCTAAGAAACTAGCTGAAAAATATCTAGGTCCTTTGAGATCATTGCTCAAGTTGGCTCCATTTCCTTCACCCTCTGGCTTCCAGACAACATGTGTGTGATACACCCCATTTTCCATGTCTCTATGCTAGAACCATCCACTCCAAATGACTTCCCCGACCAAGTCACTCCACCCCAACCTCCCATCATTTTGATGGTGAACCTGAATATGAAGTCTCTGAAGTCCTTGACTCCAAGGTTGACAGACGCCATGCTTGCCCACTACTATAGGATATGAGGGCATGGAGGATGAAACCTCCTGGCTTCCTGCATCTGAACTTAGCAACACATCTGAAGTCATCTCATATTTTCACAAGTCCTATCCTAACAAACCAGGACCTTGGCCCCTCACTCAGCACAGGACTTAGAATTTTTCAGGTTTCAAAATAATAATATTACATCTAATTTTACATCATGCATCTGGATCAAAGAACTCCATCCCTGGCTCCTTCTCCAAACCATGTGGTTCCCTGAATAAATCATCTGGGAGTAATATTTCCCCCCCTTATCCGCCTTCTCTGCCTCTGGCTCTGGATTCCTCTTCACCCCCATCCTAGACTCCCATCACAACTTCCCCTCGTCACAATCATTCATCCGCTTCAACTCTGCAGCTATCTGGGTCATGCCCATTGCCACTGTCTGCATCAACAGACCCATGTTAAGAATGGGCCGAGCCAAGGTTCTTGTGTATTACCTGAGTGAGGTTGTAACTTTGGATGAGGTTTGGAGTAGGGCTTGGCTTCAGCTTATGTGCTGCACCGTCCAGATCTCATAGATTCCCTAATTTCTGAGGGCGAGGTCTAACTGAAAACTTGGGGTAATCTTAGTCGATTTTCTGACTACAGAACTACTAATTTTACATACACATTATATACAAGATTAGTATTTCAAATTAGTCAGAAGATTTCAAATCAAAAGAACAAGGGGGTTTCCAGAACAGAAATTAAAACAAAGGCGAGGTGAAACATGGATGAGTAAGAATAAGGTTTGGGTGAAGTTGTTACAAAGATTGCTGTGCGAGGCAACAGAAATTACTTGAATAGGAAAACGTATCATGAGCAGAATTGTGAAGCAAATGAACTGAAGCGAGGTCCAGAACTAGGATGAGAAATCAATGGAGACTGAGTGGGGTTTCCAAAATAAGAAAGAGAACACTTAATCATGATTGAATAAGTGATGGGGATCTCGCCTTGCGAGATCCTAACAACCCATCTCCATCATCCAGGAGTCTAGCCCAGGCTGTAGCGATACCTCCACCTTCTGTTTCTTGGGCTATACACCCTCTGGCTCCTCTGGCTCCACCCATACCCTCCAGTTCCTCTGGCTCCTCCTCCTCCTTCCTCTGGTGCTCTGCCTCTGCCTCCTTCTCCATCTTCCCCACATTATACTGCTCCATGAGGACATGGATCTATGCCATGATGTCTTCTAAGTCGCTCATTTTGGCACTGTTTGGTCTGGGTGGCAAGTGTGCTTGAATGAATGCAGAAACACTATGTCCTTATATACCTTCTCCAGTCCAGTGCTAACCTCCTTTCCCATGGCAATTTCTATCTTGATCACTATAGGCCTTGAGGCTTGGCCTTAATGGGGAGGTACTATTAGATCCCAGATCACCTCTGACAAATCTCCACCTTTAGCACCCTTAATCATCAATATCTGTGCCCCTCTGGATTGATCTCATCCCTCCATCATACTCCACACCATGGACACCCTCCACATGATCTCTGTACACTCTGTACTCCATCCCTGTCATCCTCAATATGTCATCAATCTGACACATAGACCTCCATATCACACAAACGGACCTCCACATCATTGCTTCTATTATCTTCTACATCATTTTCTAGTATGTTCTATAGTTCCACATGACCCCATCTCTCGTTTAGAACTCCTGCATCCTAATGTAATATCTCTTCTGCATTCGGATGACCCTGCTCCATATTAATCCCATGCTCTGAATGTATTTAAACCTCCATGTATTCGTAGCTAGTTCTCTAGTTCAATTATTGATTTAGTCTCCTCCTAGTTACCTCCATTCTCACTCTGCAACACCACTCTGACAACTCCATAAATACTGTACAAAGACAAGATAATGTAAGAGGGCACAACACATAAGTTGAAGCCAAGTGCTTTTGACTCTGTACCCTGGTTTGACTTTGACAGCTTGACCACTCTAGAACCCCTCCAGACAAGATGTCTTTGAGTCTGGACTTGACATATGGAATATACTAGGAAATGACATAGAAGATAATAGAAGGGATAACATGGAGGTCCATGTGTGTGACATGGTGAGAATAACAGGGATGGAGTATGGAGTGTATGGAGGTCACATGAAGAGTGCAGAGGATGTCCAAGGTGTGGAGTGCAACGGAGGGTCAAGTGTGACCCAGAGGGGACATGGAGGTAGGTGATTAAGGGCACTAAGGCAGAGATTTGTCAGAGGTGATCTGGGATCTAATACCTGGGATTAAACTAACAAAAAGGTCTATGCTTTTATATGGTTTGTTACATACACTATCAGTCCTAAGTCCATCATCCAATCATTTGGTACTGACAATCTCAGGAACCTACCAAACCTCCATCTGAATCCAGTGGCACAGACAGCTAGATAGGTGCAATGCAAGTATGTTGAAGCTAACACCACATCCATCTTGGCTCATTGGACTGAGCTGAACACTGCAGGCACTCAACAGTATGCCTACCTCCTACACTTTACTTATTTAGTTTTACATTTCTTACAGTCTAGTTTCCATGCCTTATGTAACTCTGTTGCATACTTTATGGCATCTCTGTTTCCTATATAAGTAGCTAGTTTCATGTATGTATTCTCCATTCAGATGATTGACTAAGTTAGGCACATGCTCTCAGTCTCTAAGTCTGTTGTCCACATTTGGTACCAATTCTCTTGGACCCCTACCAAATATCTTTCTGAAACCCAGTGGCAGTACAGGCAGATAGGTGCAATGCAAGTATGTTGAAGCCAACACCACATCTGTCTCAGCTCATTGGACCAAGCTGAATCCCCAAACCAAGGGTGTCTGTGCAAACACTTAGCACATTTCTTCAAATCACTCAGTAAGGACTTAGACATTTCACCTCAGGTTACCATCCCGAAGCTGATGGTCAGACCCAATGTGTAAATCAAACTCCAGAACAATATCTATGAGTGTATTGCAACTATCAGTGGGATAATTGGTCAGAACTGCTACCATTTGCTGAATTTGCATACAATAATGCCCTAAATGCCACCACTGGTATCTCCCCCTTCTTTGCTAACAAGGGATACCACCCAAACCTCACCATCCACCCCAAACAAGACCTTGCTTCCTCCCAAGCTCACAAGTTTGCTATGGACTTAGGCCAACTACATGATACCCTGAAATAGAAAATCAAATCTCAGCTAACCCTTGATGCTTTCCAGTTCCCAAGTTTGCAATATGATCCTTTGCATTTTTCAAAGCCCAGTTCATCCAAACCAATTGGCCCAAGAAGCTCACTGAGAAATTCTTTGGCCCCTTTGAGATGATTGCCTGACTGGTTCACACTCCTATACTCTTTGACTTCCAGACAACATGTGTGCAGTCCACCTGGTTTTCCATGTCTCAATGCTTGAACCTGTGACTCCAATACCATTTCAGAAAGAGTCTAACCCTTACTTCTGCCAGTAGAGATTGATGGTAAACCCAAGTATGAGATAGCTGAAATCCTTGATTCTAAGGTTGACCAACATTGAAGCCACTGCAACCTTCTGTGAGGGCAACACTTTGACAAGGCTACAATTACAAGATACTCCAATTATTATGAGCTGATTGATGATATTAAGAGCTGATATGGGGGGTGATCCTCTATGTATATATGTGTTTTATAAATTGTGTGTGATGATCTATACTAAGGGAAAATGCTCTGTAGCAATGAGGGATGATTATTCTACCCAGGTATAACAATCTGGCACTTTAGTGCTGGTACTGGGAAATTGGTTGGATATTCAGAACAACTTGTAAATTTGTTAGAAAAACAAGTAGTTCATTTCTGTGCTCAGTAACTTGTGATCAATGTCAAAATAGTATAATTAACCTATCTGAAAGTTTTTCAGATCTCAAACAATGAGTCTGAGTGGTGTTTTCTAATCAGGATTTTAGCAAAGCACCAAACAGAACAAGGAGTGAACAGGCTGTATAGTATGTCTGACTGGTGTTTTGGTAGTTAGAACTATAGTAGTGATACATGAATACAATTTCAAATTGTTAGTAGCCTAAAAGAGGGAATAAATCTGCTTTGAAATTGAAGCAGCAGTACTCTGTGCTGCATGTAGTTAGGCAGTCACATACATGCCATCCAGAAGATATCAAATAGCATTTCCAATTGTTCTCTTCTTTTTCTCTCCTTTTATTTCAATTCTGTGTGAGCTTCCTATGTCTGTGATGCATGGTACACATCAAAATGTGGTAGATGGCCCCAGTGAGTGCATATATGCACTCATTTGCTGTTTTCCCTTGTATCACTTGTCCTCAGACCTTATCCATCCTCATACATATGTATTTCCAACCCTTTTCCATCTTTTCTCCTGTTTCCATAGTTCTGGCAGTTCTTCCTATCTCCAATCCACTCTCCTAACCCTGTAGTCACTCAGGCACTAATCTCCTCAGAGGCAAAATCATGTATACAGAATACAAGTAAAATATTCCTAGATAGCTTAAAAATGATTGTAAACTATTGATTCTTTTTGTAGATCCTTTGGATCTTTGTATCTTTTATATCCCATGCATATAGTAACCATATTCTACCTGTCTGTCTTTCTTTTGTCTTTTCTTTGTATTTTTAGTTACTAACTAGATAAAAAAATCTCCCTCTCTGTCTAACAATTGAGAGTAATCCACCTGGTGCAGTGGTAATCCTCAGTTTATACAAGGTTTGGTAGCAACAGATATATAGAAAGCCCACCTAGTGTAGCAGTAATCCTCAGAGATCAAGCTGAGGGGTAACCATCACACCAGTCACAACCCTATACCCTACTCCAGTGCTTATCATGTAATCAGAAGATGCAAGGTATGGGAATGTAAACAAGAGGAAATAAACTGAACTCCAAGTTAAACCCTGACATCACCCCCTCTTAATGCATGGCATCTTGACATGGAGTTTTGTTGAGATTGTCAGTGGAAACATCCACTGACATATCTTGTCAATCCACTCCAGAATGAAGAGTGGGTAGAGGTTTGGTTTGATTCAATCATCTCTCCAGGATACAGCAGGAGGGAGAACTTGTAAATGGGGGTGCCATTGCTGTAGGTTTGGAATGACGCCTCCCTCACATACTCCCTTGTGGCATGGTGAGACCTCCTCCCAGTGAATCCCTCAAATAATCCCTCAAATGTTGAGGAGTTGAGTCTCTGCCTAGGAATATTAGGTCTCTAGCCTCATAGGGCTGACAAGCAGTGGGCTCTTCCATCAGGGAAGGGAGAGAATGGGTTTGGGTCAAGCCAGGAGTTTAAGATGTCTCTCAATTTGTCTAACATCTTCTGGTTCAAAGGACCCATGTGATAACAGAGGGTAGGATTTGAGAGGTATGAGACTCTACTTGCTAGACATGCTGTAGTGGTGAGGGTGACTGTTATAGGAGTGAGTGGAGAGGAGGTTGATAGCAGATGCTTATATAAGTGTTAAGTGGAATGAATAAGGTGTCAGGCAGAATTTCATTTATTTTTTGGGGGGTTGAGTGTCACATGTTAGGTTCCTTCCTTTTGTTCAATCAAAGAGATGACATTTGGAAATTTCAGTGAAATTCTCTAGGGTTCAAAAGGGGAGGGTAGTGTATAGAGTAGCTGATATATACTGTGGAGCTTCAGGGTTTTGCTGATGAAACTCCCTGACAACTTGCTTTTGCTCCAAAGACATCCTTTAAGGTAGCCAGAGGTCACCTGTCAGGGTTCAGCCTGGAGTTCAGTTTGGAGTTCAGTTCAGTTTGGAGTTCATTATCAGTTGTTGTTTCCTGTTTATGTCTTTCCATGCCTTTCCATGCCTTGGGTCTGAGGATTACATAATAAGCACTGGGCTAGGGTATATAAGTGTGACTGGTGTAACAGTTACCCTCAGCTTGATCTCTGAGGATTACTGCTACACCAGGTGGGCTCTCTATGTACTTACTACTAGTAACTCTTGTATAGACTAAGGATTACCACTACACCAGGTGGAAAACCCCCTTATCAGCTCATTAAATATTGGAGTATCTTGTTGTGACCTTGTCAATAGTATTTCCCTCACATCACCCACAGCTCTGTAACCCTTCCAGCACACTAAATACTCCAGTTGCCCTCAATAAACCTTGCTGTCTAGGATCATCTTGACTTTATACTTGGGAATTCCATCTTGTGTAATAGGAGGAGGGGGGGTTTGAACATGTTGTTCTTGGATTGGATCCTCTTGGTAGGGGTGTAGGAGGTTGACAGAGAAGACTGGATGGGTGTGACCAAAGGATGGTGGAAGTTGGAGGTGATAGGCATTCTGTGATATGACCTTATTCACTACATAAGGACCCAACCATTTATGATCCAATTTCTTCATTGGGCAAGTGGTTTTAATGTTTTGTGCATTTAGCCAGACCTTATCATCAATGCTGTATGTAGGAGTAATCTGAAAGTGTAGGTTATAGAATTGTGCCATGTCATCTGCAGCCTTTGACAGGGAAGCATGTGCTTCATTAGTGGCCATCTGCATATGAGTGGTGAATTCATCTAATGCTTCTAATCAGGTTTCTTAGTGTTAAGAATGGGCCAAGGTGAGATTCTTGCATAAGCTCATGCAAGGTTGTAACTTCAGGTAAGGTTTGGAGTAGGACTTGGCTTCAGCTTATGTACTGTGCTATCCAGATCCTGTAGTATCCCCAATTTCTGAGGGTAAGGTCTGACAAAAGCCTAGGGGTAATTGTAGTCAATTTTCTGACTACTGAGCTACTAATTTACATATATATTTTATATACTAGATTAGTATTTCAAATAGTCAGGATGATTTCAAATCAAAAGAACAAGAGGGTTTCCAGAATGGGAATTAAAACAAAGGCAAGGTGAAGCATGGATGAGGAAGGATAAGGTTCAAGTGAGGTGTGTTACAAAGATTGTTGCATGAGGCAATGGAAATTACTAAATAGAGAAAGAGTATTGTGAGTGGAGAGTTTCACCAAATAAAAGAAGTGATGAAGAGTGAGGTCTAGACTCTGAGGCTGAGTAAACAAAGGGCTGAGGGGGATTACTTGAAATAGTGAAAGGATTACTTAATCATGATGACTAAGCAAGCAGGGATCTTACCTCATGAGATCATAACATTATTCCCTCCTTATGACTGAGTGTTAGATCCTAGGTTCCCTCTGACAAATCTCCATCCTAGCGCCCATTTATCATTTATCTCCATGCTCCTCCAGATCGATCTCAGCCTCTAGACAGATCTTGATCCTCTGCTGGACTCCGCACCATGGACAAACCCCATGTGACCTCTGTATACTCCACACTTCGTCTCCGCCTTTTCTCCCACATCATTAGTCCAATACACGGACCTCCACGTCACTCCTTCTATTACCTTCTACATCATCTTCTAGTATGTTCCATTGTTCCACATGACTCCGTCTCTCATTTAGCATCCCTGCATCCTAGTATAGTAACTCCTCCATATTCAGACGACCCTGCTCCATATTAATCTCACGCTCTGAATGTATTTAAACCTCCATGTATTTGTAGCTAGTTCTCTAGTTCAAATATCGATTTAGTCTTAACTCGCTACCTCCATTCTCACTCCATAAACTCCGCTCTGCCAGTCCGTAAATACAAGGACAAGACGATGCAAGAGGGTGCAACACATAAGTTGAAGCCAAGTCCTCTCAACTCTGCACCCCGGCTCAAATTGAATGGTTCAACCACTCTGGATCCTCCAGACAAGACATCTCTGACTCTGGACTTAACAGTATATTTGAACTCTCACTCCTCGTCATCTATGAAATGTAGCACTCAAAGCAACTTACAAGCTGGTACCCTTGGAACCATTTCAGAAGCATCCATATGCCATGTACCTAATATCCCAGCCATGCTCCTGAGTACTCATTCACCCCTAACTCTGCTCATTCCCGAAAACCCCATACAAGCACCCTATCTGGACATGCCTGATCCCCCTAACACACCCTCTGATCACAACCCTCCACAATCTCCATCTAATCTGTTCCTGGCCCCAAATCCTCTGAGAGTGTCATCGTCAAACTCGAACGACGTCCCCAACCTCACTGAGGCCATCGCCATGCTGGCTAATAACCTGTCAACACCAAAGAAGTCCTCACCATGGACCAAAGTCTGTGAACCGGACACCTTTGATGGCTCCGACAGTCGCAAACTCCAGCTGTTTTTGGTTCAATGTAATTTAAACTTTTGTGACCATCCTGACACTTTTTCCTCTGACAGCACAAATGTTACCTATGTACTGTCCTACCTGAAAGGGACTGCATTAGACTGGTTTGAACCAGCCCTTTCCTCCGACATCGATCCCTCATGGATAGACGATTACTCCAAATTCATGTCAGAGTTGAAAGACAACTTTGGACCACATGACTCCATCGGCGAAGCAGAAGCTGACCTCAAAACCCTCTGCATGCGTGATAACCAACGAGTCACCAAATACCTGGTCAAGTTCAACTGCCTCGCAGCATGCGTCCATTGGGGAGATGCCGCACTCCACCGCCAGTTCTACAACGGACTTCTGGCATGGATCAAGGATGAAGTGGCCCACATTGGTAAATGCAGCACGTTGCACGAACTTCAATCCCTCGCCCAGTCCATCGACGCCCACTACTGGGAAAGATGCTCCAAAGTCGCTTGAGAGAACAACTCAAACAAAACCTCAGACCGCCACCAAGACAAGGGCAAAAACCCCACCATGCCGTCGATGAATTCCAACGACAACAAGAAGACGTCAAACAACAACAACGGCAACAAATCCAGAAACTCCGCCTCCAACAACAACACCTCAAACTCTGCCAAGAAGAATCCAGACCTAGCATCAAAACTAGGAAAAGATGGTAAACTGACTCAACAGGAGCGACAACGCTGCTTTGAGCAGAACCTCTGTCTCTTCTGTGACAGAACAGGTCACGTAGCTAAGGAATGTCCCAAATTGACTTCCTCCGCTGCAAAAGGACAAGCCGCTTCCATGACAGACAGCAAATTGTCTGACAAAAAGAACTCTGATGCAAAGTCCGCGATGGAGTCAAAAAATGATTAAGCAGCCCTCTGACTCTGGCACCAGCTGAGGGCTGCGTTGATCCCTGCAGTGCAATAACGGAATTACGCCTCAACACATCCACTCTTTCCAGTCCAAACTCTCTGACTATATACCTGACCTCTGAATTAATTCCTAATAAAACCATCAGTACACTTATTGATTCTGGATCAACTCACTGTTTCATAGATTCCATTTTTGCATCTAATAACCAACTCTGTACCCATGATATCACCCCAATCCCACTCCGGCTGTTCAACGGATCGACCAATTCAGTCATTTGCAAGGCAATCAACCTCCCGGTTCGCTTCCCAAAGGGGGAGGAACACTCTGTTACATTTTTCGTAACTCCACTGGACTCCAGCTGTTCTGCAGTTCTTGGACACAACTGGCTCACCCGCTACAATCTGTTGATTGACTGGGCTTTGAGCAGTATCACGTTCAGTTCTCCATCTCCAGCTGAGTCTATGGTGCCACCTGAGCCAGTAATGTCAGTTCTGTGCTCATCCAACTCTCCATCTCTGTCTCCGCTCGTCGCTCCCAAAATCGCATTGGTGAATGCAGCAGCATTTGCCTGTATCTCCAAGATGGATGGTACACAAACCTTCCAACTACTGATCACAGCATCCAACAAGTTAGACTCGAATGATGCTCCGGTCGACATGACTGGTGTTCTGGAAGAATATCATGACTTCACGGACATTTTCAGTAAGGCCAAA
>QFEC01004245.1:60494-85209 GCA_003316585.1 Gomphus bonarii
GAAAAAAGAAAAAAATAGTGATCAAGGAGTACCTGTTGGACTCTTATATAACTGTCTTGAGACTGGTGCAGTGGTCTTTTTTAGACAGTGGTGTGAATCTGATCAGATGTTTAACAGATGGTGGGGGGGTATGCCAACTTTTTGCCCTCCTTATATACTGTTTGGATATTAGATGACTGAGCATTAATGACTGTATGCTGACTGATAAATCAGTGACTCATCAGGGGTGGTATTACAGCTCCATTTGGAGAGTGAATAATTTGATTGACCTGGTGATTGATGGTATTTGGTCATTATTTGATTTTTTTGTTTGTTTGATGTTCCTGAAACTAGATGGGGAGTTTGGGTTCATAGGATGATTTCTAATAATCATTTCCTGTTGGGGTAATTTTGTATAGTAACCAGGGTGAAAATTAGGCAGTGTATAATTTGATTGATGGTTTTATGGTCATTGTTTCATTTTTTTGGTTTGATTGATATTCCTGAAACTAGATGGGGACTAAGATTGAACTTGAAGATGGAACATCTTCTCCCTTCAGTCCTATCTATTCTCTTTCTCAGAGTGAACTAAAAACACTTTGAGAATTTCTAGACAAACATGTCTCCATGGGTTTCATCTGCCCCTCCAGGTCCCCTGGAGGAGCTCTGGTCCTATTCACCCAAAAAAAGGACGGCTCTCTTCAACTTTGTGTCAACTTTAGAGGGCTCAACAAAATCACAAAAAAGGACCACTATCCGCTCCCCAGAGTCACGGACCTCCTCGATAGTCTGCGCAAGGCCCAGATATTCACCAAAATTGACCTCCGACACGCTTACCACCTCATTTGAATCCGTGAAGGTGACAAATGGAAAACTGCCTTCAGAACCAGATACGGATCTTTCGAGTGGTGTGTAATGCCCTTCAGACTTACCAATTCCCCCACAGCATTTCAATGCTTCATGAACAACATTTTCTCTGACCTCCTTGACATTTCCATCCTCATCTACTTGGATGACATCCTCGTATACTCCGACGACCTAGACCAACATAGAGGACACGTTTGAGATGTATTCCAGCAACTCCGGTTGAACCACCTGTATGTGCGCGCAGACAAGTGCTTCTTCCACGTCGACACTGTCGAATATCTCAGATATATCCTCTCTCCCAATGGCCTCACCATGGCCGATGACAAGGTCAAAGTCATTCAGGAATGGCCCGAACCGCAAAAAGTTAAGGATGTACAATCTTTCCTTGGATTTGCAAACTTCTATCGCCGTTTCATATTCAACTATTCCGATCTTACAATTCTGCTAACTTGTTTGACCCACAAAGACACTCCGTGGGTTTTTACGGATGCATGCCAGAGTTCATTTGAAACCTTGAAAAAGGCCTTCACAACTGCTCCTGTGCTCACCCATTGGATCCCTGGGTCCCCACTCATCATCAAAACCAATGCCTCTGACTATGCGCTCACCGCTATCCTATCGACAATATCTCTGGTCGAAAATGACATCCACCCAATCGCATTCCACTCCTGTCTCCTTCACCCTCCGGCTCCCAGACAACATGCGTGCAATACACCCCGTCTTCCACGTCGCCATGCTGGAACCATCCACGCCCAATGACTTCCCTAATTGAGTCGCTCCGTCTCAACCCCCTGTCAGTATAGATGGTGAACCCAAGTACAAAATCTCCAAAGTCCTCAACTCCAAGGTCGACAGACACCACGCTTGTCCCTTACTATACTTGGTCAAGTGGCCTGGATATGAGGGCAAGGAGGACGAAACCTCCTGGCTCCCCGCATCTGAACTTAGCAATGCATCTGAAGTAGTCTCAGATTTTCACAAGTCCTATCCTAACAAGCCAGGACCTTACCCCTTCACTTAGCGCTCAACATATGTTTTTCAAGTTCAAAATAATTATTATTACAACTTATACATTATTGGAAAAAGTCCATCCCCTGATCCCTCTCTGACCCATCCAGCTCCCTGAACAAGTCATCCAGAACCACCAACTCCAGCTCCAGGTTTTCCTCTGGCTCCACCTCCAGAACCACCTCCGCTCCATCACCATACACCCACTGCATCTCCTTATTCTCACGGTCATTGAGCTGCTGGAACTCCACGGCGATCTTGGTGACCCCCACCGCCAATGTCCGCATCAGCGGCCCCATCTCCTCCATCCAGGAGTCAACTCCAGGATGGAGCGACACCTCCACCTTCTGCTTTTTGGGCCGCAACACCTCCGGCTCCTCAGACTCCACCTGTGCCTTCCGCTTCCCACATGCCACACCAGAACCACTCGCTCTGGGTCCCTCCCCCACATCTCCCACTGCTTGCGAACCCTCCAGGTCTGCAACCACCTCCGTCACCAGAACGCACTTGATCTTGCGTTCTACGCAGCGGGAGTAAGATGTGCCCCTTCCTGTGGATGGCCACTCACACTCACCCCCGCATCTCCAGCACTCCTTACATTTCACCCAGACCTCCAGCCCCCCCACCTGGTATGCATCAGGGTTGTTAATGAGATATGACAGATGGGTGGCCTCGAAAGGTCCAACACCCACCTGCCGGCCCACCTCCCTTGCATCCCTCGCCTGCTCACTGAGCCAGGTGTTGTGAGCATTATGGACGGTCACCCGCTCCTGACGACGCCGCTTTTTGGGTTCTTCCGCCAGGAACAGCTCCTGACACTGTTTCCACTCCACCTCTTTGGCTTTGCGGAGCTCCCTCACCTAGAGTTATTCTGGGGAGGCCACCTCCATATTGGTTTGGTCCCCTACAAGACCACTAGCCTCCACAAGGCATGCAGCCTCACGGGCTGCCCACTCCTCTGCCTTGCGCTCTTTGAGGCACACCCGCTCCACCTCCTCTTCTGCCTTCCGCTCCGCCTCCTCTTCCACCTTCTGCTCCTCCTCCACTTTTTTGAGGCACTCCGCCTCCTCCCATGCCTTCTGCTCTTCCTCCGCCTTTTTGAGGCATTCCACCTCTTCTGCTGCTTTTTCTAGGCATTCCACCTCCACCTCCACCTCCCGCTGGCGCTCTGCTGCCTTCTTAGCCAACCCCGCATTGAAATGCTCCATAAGCACATGGATTTGAGCAGCTATCTGCTCCAAGTCACTCATAGTGGTAGTGATGAGCATACTTGAACAATTCCAGAAGTACTACGTCCTTATATACCTACTCCAACTGAGCGCTAACCTACTTTCCCACAACAACTTCCATCTTAATGACCGTGGCCTCAAGGCTCAGCCTTTAATGGGGAGGTACTGTTAGATCCTAGGTTCCCTCCGACAAATCTCCATCCTAGCGCCCATTTATCATTTATCTCTGCGCTCCTCCAGATCAATTTCAGCCTCTAGACAGATCTTGATCCTCCACTGGACTCCGCGCCACAGACAAACCCCATGTGACCTCTGCATACTCCACACTCTGTCTCTGCCTTTTCTCCCACATCATTAGTCTGATACACGGACCTCCACGTCACTCCTTCTATTACCTTCTACGTTATCTTCTAGTATGTTCCATTGTTCCACATGACTCCGTCTCTCATTTAGCATCCCTGCATCCTAGTATAGTAACTCCTCCATATTTGGACGACCCTGCTCCATATTAATCTCATGCTCTGAATGTATTTAAACCTCCATGTATTTGTAGCTAATTCTCTAGTTCAAATATCGATTTAGTCTTAACTCGCTACCTCCATTCTCACTCCATAAACTCCACTCTGCCACTCCATAAATACAAGGACAAGATGATGCAAGAGGGCGCAACACATAAGTTGAAGCCAAGTCCTCTCGACTCTGCACCCCAGCTCAAATTTGACGGTTCGACCACTCCAGATCCTCCAGACAAGACATCTCTGACTCTGGACTTAACACTGAGCCTATGAGGCTATGATAGTCAATCTCAGTGTTAGGATCTTACCTTGTGAGATCTCTGTTGCTTAGTCAATCATGATTAAGTGTTTTATTTCCTATTTCAGAAACCCCACTCAGTCCCCTTGTTTACTCATCCTAGTTCTAGACCTTGTTTTATTTATTCACTTCACAATTCTGCTCATGATATGTTTTCCTATTCAAGTAATTTCCATTGCCTCACACAACAATCTTTGTAACAACTTCACCCAAACCTTATTCTTACTCATCCATGTTTCACCTCACCTTTGTTTTAATTCCTGTTCTGGAAAACCCTTTGTTCTTTTGATTTGAAATCATTCTGACTAATTTGAAATACTAATCTCATATATAATGTGTATGTAAATTAGTTCTGTAGTCAGAAAATTGACTAGGATTACCCTGAGCTTTTAGTTGAAACCTCGCCCTCAGAAATTAAGGAATCTATGAGATCTGGATGGCGCAGCACATAAGCTGAAGCCAAGCCCTATTCTGAACCTCGCCTGAAGTTACAACCTTGCTCGAGTATACGCAAGAACCTTGGCTCAGCCCATTCTTAACACTCAGGCTGAAAATTGAGTTTGAAATTTCTTGGATGAGACTGATATAAAAGGTGGGTGCTGTGTGCAACATTTTCATGTCTACTCCACCAACTGCAGGCACTAGTAAACTCCCTCCCAAATTCAACACCAATGAGTTCATTTGGAACATAGTCAGTGAAAAGTTGATCAATATGTGTGAACTGTGGGTTAAAGGATCAAGATATCATTGTGACAAGGTGAGTGAGTGAAGTTCTCAAACTTCAGATTATACTGATTATTATTATTTTGTAGTATGCTTGCCTTCAGCTGATGTACAACATCAGCCATGAAGGTGATTTATTCATAGCCTACTATTATGCAAAGTATGCCAAAAGCTTGAACAGCTCAATGTGGTGTAACATGAGGTGTGCTAAGTATCCCTGCACCAATTATACCAAGCATGAGAATACCTGTCTCCATTGGGTCATTGAGCTGCATGGGGATATTGACCTCTGGGCTTGCGTATGGTGTTTGGTGCAAGGTGTTGGTTGCTCAATCAAGCAGAGGGTGAGGGGTGCAAGGAGGCCAAGGAGCCTGACGAAAAGCCCAGCAAGGGTAAGCAGAAGATGAGCAAGGTGAGTGAGGGTGAGGAGTCAGATGAGATGAAGGAAGAGGGGCCATATAGGCAAACTCCCAAGGTGAGGCCAGTGAGGTCACCAACTCCAAGATTCACTCCTCTTCCCCCTCTGCTAATTTTTCCATCTCCAGCTTCTCCATTACCATCTCCACCACTCCCTTTATTCTTAGATCTGGTGTTTTTTTGTCTTCTCTTCTTTTTCTTCTTCTTCTTCTTCTTTTAAGCAAGTGAAAATTTTAAGACATAAATGATAAGGGACTCAAAGATTAGATAATGGTCCAGGCTTAGTTGGGTAGGACTTGTGAAAGTCTTTCCAAGCTCAGATGCATTATCAACTTCAGTTATGAGGATCCATTGTAGGGGTAATACAGCTCTTTTCACAGTAGTCAGCAGAAATTCAGAAGATTTCTATTGTTTATACTCCTCAGTGATTGTCAACCCTGAGTGCTTGTTATTACACTATATTAACTATTCTGATCTTACTGTTCCACTAACTCATTTGACCTGCAAGGACACTCCGTGGGTTTTTACTGATGCATGCTGGAGTTCATTTGAAACCTTACACTGTAGGAAAGAAATTATTAAGGAAATGGACATTATAGTGCTATTATACAACGGTTTGCTCACCTCCTCAGTGATTGTCAACACTGAGGAGAGAGGGCATACATGGGTGGTGTCTCACCCACATATATGCATAAACTGGCCCTTTAGCGCCAGTCAAGCGCCCATATGTTAAGCAAGGGCACCGAGCAACTGCTTGGGTGGTTTCTGCCAAATAGTGGGGGCATATGCATAGTCTCGAGGTGGAGACAAAATTGGGTGCTTGGCCTGGTAGTATACAGCAAAATAAAGTGAGAACTCTTGAATGAGTGAAGGAAATACAAAAAAATTACCGAAAATACTATGGCATGTAATGAACAGTTCTGGGTAATTTTGGATCGAAAATATTGGGTATATTAAGTTTGAATCTCTCAGAGGTGGTATAGTGCATATATGCACCCTACATCCATGAGGTTTCTTCATCCATGCCTTCATAACCTGCCCACCATACCATACCAAGTAAAGCAACTTGCATGCCTTGTATCTGTTGTCAATTTTGGAGTCCAGAACCTCAGTGACTTCAAATTCTGGTTCACCATCAATGATAATAGGAGGTGGGGGTGGTTGAGTATAGTTTGGAATAGTGTTTGGCAAGGTTGGTTCTAGCATTGAAACATGAAAGATGGGGTGTACTGCTTTCATATAATTTGTGTTTCAAGGTGACTGAGTGAGTACCAGGATGCGCAATGATTTCAAAAGGACCCAAAAACTTCTCAGTGAGCTTCTTTATCAGAGGATGACCCATTTCAAGCCCTGAGCCAAAACTTAAACAGCTTGGTCAGGAATGCACCAAGCAACCCAAGGTTTTTGGCAAAAGCTTCCAAAACTTTGGTACCTTTGGGCCTACTAAACAGCTTGGCACTTACCCATGATGTTCCTGAGCCAGGAGCTGAGACTTAAGGTGGGAAGCTGAGGACTGAGGAAGGCTGAAAAGGGATTCACTCAACCCAAGGCCAAATCACTTAGGCTGAGGGGAGATACCTTGGTTCAGGCCAAGATCCTCATGGGCTGAGTGCCTGAACCTCGGTTCAGGTCCCAGGAATTTGGCTCCAGGGACATCAGTATTTATAGAACCAGTGTGCATACCTTCAAGCCCAAGGGAAGGGTAAGGTATGTTGAGGAAGTGGAGCACAGACAATTAGTATATAGATCAGATGGCTCACTAGCAAGGGACCCTAAGCTTTCCTCTTAGGATTTCCCCCTTGCTAGCACTATGTGATGTTCCATAAGTGTAACAGGGGTTGCCCTTACATTCTTGGTGGGATACATTGTTCTGAAAAATTGTGCTTTGATAAATATGAGGTTTCTAACCTTGAAGTTTGGTGCTGGAAGATGTTTGGTGTTGGCCAAGGTTTGGTATGTATGTTGGGCATTGAGGATGGCTTGGCAAAGTTCTTGATGTAATTTGTCCAGGTCCACAACAAAGCCTTGAGCTCTTGAAGAAGTGAGGTCACATTCAGGGTGGATAGTAAGGTTTGGGCAGTAGGCTTTATTGGCAAAGAAAGGCAAGATTCCAGTTGTAGCACTGGGAGCATTGTTATAGTCAAACTCAGTGAGGGGAAGGAGTGAGGCCCAATTGTCCTGTTGATAGTTGCAATAGACATGTAGGTACTGTTCTAATGTCTGACTAGTATGTTTGGTCTGTCCATCACCTTCAGGATGATAACCTGAGGTGTAGTGAAATTTCATATCCAGGGCTTTTCCCAGAGAATTCCAGAAGTGTGACACAAATTCTGAACCTTGGTCAGAGGTTACATGGGATAGGATGCCATGCTTTTAAAATATGTGGAGTACAAAAAGCTCAGCAAGCTTGGATGAGGTTATCATATCAGTAGTGGGGATGAATATTCCTTGTTTGGAGAAGTGGTTGACAATTACTAGGATGGCTGTATATTCTGAGGATGCTGGGAGCTGTTCAATGAAATCCATGGATATTGAATTCCATGGCTTCTCTGGAACAGGGAGCTGTTTGAGTGGTCCATAGGGCTTGTACCTTTGTGGTTTGCTGCACATACAAGTGGTGCATGATTTACAGTAGTCCCTGATGTAGGATTTAGTGCCAGGCCAGTTAAATCTCATCTGATCAATCCCAAGGTTTTATTGATCCCAAAATGTCCTGACAGGATGTGATCATGTTTGAACTGTAAGACTTGTAAATGCAAGTCTTAAACCTCAGGAACCTATATTCATCCATCAAAGAGTAGTAAACCATCTTGACTGGTCTTCCACTTTGGGTCTTTGGTGAATATGAGGTGTTTTTGAGCAACAGGATCAGAAGCAAGGTTTTTTCAAATGTTATTTAAGATTCATTCAGTGTCCATGAGCAAGGTTGCTTGTATGACAGGTTTGGTCAGGTTTGTTGCCTGGAGGGATGATGCCAACTGGTGCTGGAAAAAGATTGGTCTGAGATTCTGAGGATTGATAGTGGCATAGTTGCTTACCACCTCTTTTAGGTAGATATCCCAATGTCTAGTAAGGGAGTTAGGCTTCATTCCAAGGCATCCTGGCCTAAATTATATGACAAGGTTAAACTGTGAAAGGTATTCTGACCATCTAGCCTGTGGTCTGGTCAATAGTTTAGTAGTACAGAAGTACCCCAAATTTTTATGATCAGTGATGACATTGATGTGTTCTGCAGATCCTTCCAAATAGTGTCACCAATGTTGGAATGCCTTGAAAATGGCCAATAGTTTCTTGTCATGAACATCATAATTAAGTTTAGGTGAAGTAAAAGTTCAAGAGTGAAAGGCTACAGGGTGGAGTTCATTGTCTGAGGTGTTTTGAGAGAGAATTGCAGCAGGGGCATAGTCTGATGCATCTGTCTCTACAATCAAAGTGCAGTCAGGTGTCCAATGAGTTAGGATAGGTGCAGATGTAAATGCCTGTGTCAGCTTGTTGAAATATTCTCAGTGAAGTTCTATGGGAGTCCTTTCTGGGTGAGTCTGGTGAGAGGAATAGTGATAGCAGAATAATTGTTGATAAAACACCTGTAAAACTTTGCAAAACCAAGGAAAGACTGGATGTCTTTGACTTCCTGAGATTCCAACCAATCTGGGATGCATATAAACCTTTTCCCCAGCCATGGTGAGACCCTTGGGCAAGAGTATATAGCTAAGGTATTCAACCATGGTTTGGTGAAAAGAACAATGATCTTCTCAGGTGTAGAGGTTGTGCTTCTGTAGCCACTGTAAAGCCTTGCAGCTGTGTCCAATGTGTGAGGTTTCATCATCAGAGTAAATGAGGAAGTCATCCAGGTAAACAATAGTGCAGATGTCCAAAAGGTCACCAAAAATGTTGTTCATAAAACATTGAAAAGCTGCAGGGGCATTAGATAGACCAAAGGGCATGGCCAGCCACTCAAAGGACCCATAACAAGTCCTAAAGGCTGTTTTCCATTCATCCCCTTCTGAAATACAAATGAGGTGATAAGTGTGTCTGAGATCAATTTTGGTATAGATGTGAGCTTTCTTGGGTGCATATAAAAGGACTATTATTAGTGGGAGTAGGTAGTGGTCCCTTTTGGTGATTCTGTTAAGACCTCAGAAGTCTACAGAGTTGTAAGGAGCTGTCCTTTTTCCACACAAACAACATTGGGGCTCCATATATGGAGTGGGATAGGTGGATGAATCCTTTCTTGAGGTGTTCATTGAGGAAATCTTAGAGTGACTGAAGCTTGGAGACTGAGAGGGAATAGATGGGACCAAGCAGGGGCAAGGTTCCATCTTCAAGATTGATATTGAGGTCATAAGATCTATGGGGTGCTAGTGTATCAGCACTGGCTTTACTGAAGACATCAGCAAATTCATGATAATGTTCTGGAACATGCTGTTTAATGCTGTCTAGAATTTCAGAGGTTTTGACTGTAGTTGAACCTTGGGTGAAAGCATCAAGGCCAGCAAGGTTGAGTTGGAATGCCTGGGATCCTTCTAGTTTACAAGTTCACATAAAAGCAGTAGCATTCACTAGAGCTATCTGAAGTGTCATCAACTTCAGAGGGTTTGGTGAGGTTGTGCTGTGAAGTGAGGTGCTATAATAGCTGGAGGGGTTGGCACAGAGGCTATTTCTGAAGTCTTGAAGGTAATACTCCCTGGTACCCAATCAATCATTGAATTGTAGCAGGTGAGCCAGTTGTAGCCAAGTACTGCAGAGCAGCTGCCATCCAACAAAGTTACATAGAAAGTAACTGTCTGAAGTTCACCAGTTGGAAAACAGATTGGAAGAGTAGTAGTCTGAGTAATGGTTGAGTTAGTAGAACCACCAAATAGTTTTAATGGAATGGGGGGTACAGAAACTGTAGGTAGAGAATATTTCTGCACTACTTGTGATTCAATGAAACAATCTGAAGAACCACAATCAAGAAGTGTAACTAAAGGTTTTTCAGGCATATGGGTACATGTCAAATTTAATAC
The DNA here is from genome assembly GCA_003316585.1 of Gomphus bonarii. Taxonomy (NCBI): domain Eukaryota; kingdom Fungi; phylum Basidiomycota; class Agaricomycetes; order Gomphales; family Gomphaceae; genus Gomphus; species Gomphus bonarii. The sequence goes on from QFEC01004245.1 coordinate 70,537, forward strand.
TAAAGAGTTCTTTGAAAGAGTGGAAAAAATGGCATTGAAAGTGAGCATGCAAGTGAGGTAACTGCAATCCTTGGGCCATATGGTTTTGGGGTTGCTTATTATTTTTTTGATTCCATGGTCATGGAATCTTTGGTCATGATCCCAAGGTTTACATGGAGGGAGTTTGTTGAAGGACTCCTGTTAAGTCTGGAGTTGAGGACATTGTGTCCAGAGGGATTCTGGAGTGGTCCAAGCTGTTGAAGTCAAACCTGGGTATGGAATTATAAGGACTTGGCTTCAACTTATGTGTTGTGCCCTCTCACATCATTGTGTTGTCCTTGTATTCATGGAGATGTTGTGGAGTGAAGTTATGGAGTGAGTTCATGGAGATAGTGAGGAGGAGACTAGATCAATATTCAAACTAGAGAACTAGCTATGAATAACATGGAGGTTTATATACATTCAGAACATGGGATTGAAATGGAACAGGGTCGTCTGAATGTGGGGAGAGAACTACATTGGGATACAGGGATACTATAAAATGAGAGTGGGTCATGTGGAACTATAGAACATACTAGAAAATGGATGACATGGAGGTCTGTGTGTATGATGTGGAGGTCTGTGTGCATGATGTGGACGTCTGTGTGTGTAATATGGAGGTCTGTGTGTGTGATGTGGAGGTCTGTGTGTGTGATGTGGAGGTCTGTGTGTGTGATGTGGAGGTCTGTGTGTCAGAGTGATGATATGGTGATGATGACAGAATGGTGTGTATGTGTGGAGATCATGTGAGGAGCTTAGAGGAGAGGTGTTGGGTGTGGTATGCTCTGGAGGGATGATTACAGCTCAAATGTGATGCAAAGGTAGATGACTAAGGGTGCTAAGATGGAGATTTGTTGGAGATGACCTGGGATCTAACAATACCTCCCCATTAAGACCAAGCCTCAAGGTCTTGTAGTGATTAAGCTGGAAATTCCTATGGGAAAAGAGGTTAGCACTCGACTGGAAAATGTATATAAGGACATAGTGTTTCTGTGTCTGTTCAAGTTTGTTTGCTATCCCAGACCAATCACATGTAAAAAAAATTGAGGGACTCTGAGAACATAGAGGAAAAAATGCACCAACTTTAGAAGTGCATGAGGTGGAGGAAAGAGAAGAAAGCTGTGGAGGTGGAGGGAGAAAGATGGAGGGTCATGGAGGAGGCAGAGTGCCTTGAAAAAGAGCAGAGGAAAAGGCAGGAGGCAGAGCATCATGAAGTGGAAGAGCAGGAGAGGAGGGCTGCTGAGGAGGCAGTGAAAAGAGAGGCAGATGAGAAGATGGCTCATGAGGCTGCCAGACAAAGGGAGGAGGATGTGACTTGCAGAGCCATGGACCTAGGAGAGGCAGAGGTTGTAGGGGTCCTTATGAAGGTGGAAATTTGTGCTTGAGTGCTCTGGGATGCAAAGGAGGCAGAGATATGGGAGTGGCAAGAGTGATTGGGGAAGGATGTGGAGAAGCATCATCAGATGCAGCACATGCTATCCATACATGATACCCATAAATCATGGATGAATCAACAGGCATGGAGCATGTGAGAGCTGGGCAGACAGGTGGGTCTCAGACCTTTTGAGGATACATGCCTGTCATATGTATTAAACAATCCTGATGTCTACCAGGTCATTGCCCAAGGTCCAAGGGGCCTGCAGGAACTTCCAGAGGTGCAGAGACAAGTGTATCTGGCCCTCTAGGGGCAAAGGCACATTGTGCCACCAGTGTGTTGAGTGCAAAGTCAGGTGCACTCCATGGAGGGAAGGTAGAGACCAGGAAGGCTTGGAGGTGTTGAGGGATATGGATAAGGTGCCCTGGGCTGGTTACTCAGGGTTATCTAAGGGCAAGCGGAGGGTGAGGTTGGAGTCAGAGGAGCCAGAGGTTGTGTAGCCTAAGAGGCAGAAGGTCAAGGTATCCTTGAGGCCTGGGCTGGATACCTGGATGGTGGAGATGGGTCTGCTGGTGTGGATGATACCCACTGATTTTAGATGACTGGTGATGGTGTTCAAGCAGAGGAACCAGCTGGAGGAGGAAAGGTTTCAGAGGGGGTTGAAGAAGGGGTTTAAGGATAAGGAGCCAGAGAAGGAAGCAGAGGGCAAGGGGAAGGGGAAGGGAATGGATGACTCATTTAATGAGCCAGAGAGTTCAGAGGTAGGGCCAGGTATGGAATTCTTCTGGTCATAATCTTGTATTTTTTTGTATTTCAAAATCTATTGTTATTATTTTTTGAGGTCTGAAAGAATTTTTTAGATCCTTTGCTAAGTGAGCAGCCAAGGTCCTAGTTAGTCAGGATAAACTTGGTGAAAATCAGAGATGACTTCAGACACATTGCTAAGTTCAGATGCTGGGAGCCAGAAGGTTTCATCCTTGGTGCCCTTGTATCTGAACCACTTGACCAGATACAGGAGTGGACAAGCATAGTGCCTGTTGATCTCGAAGTCAAGGACTTCAGAGATCTCATATTCAGATTCACCATCAATGATGATGGGAGGTTGAGGTGGGGTAACTTGATTGGGAAAATCATTCAGAGTGGATGGTTTCAGCATAGAGACATGGAAGATGGGGTGTATCACACATGTGTTGTTAGGGAGCTTGAGGGTGAAGGAGATAGAGCCAACTTGACCAATGATTTTGAAGGGACCTAGATACTTTTCAGCAAGGTTCTTAGAATGTCTCATAGTACAGATGTTATCAGATTTAATGATGACTTTGTTACTAATTTTGAATTCTGGCAGAAGAGTCCAGCAACAGTTTACAGATGCTGCATATTGTTGTTAAGCTTCAGTGATGATTTTATGGAGTTCTTGGTGAAGTCCACTGCAAAGTCTTGTACTCTTGAAGAGCTGAGGTCTTGTTCAGAATGTATAGTGATGTTGGGGTGATAACTCTTATTAGCAAAGAAGGGTAAAATTCCAGTGGTAGCATTTGGAGCATTGTTATATGTGAACTCTGTGATCAGAAGTAGATCTGACCAGTTGTCCTGTTGATAGTTGCAATAGACTTGTAGATATTGTTTGAGTGTTTGATTCATACATTTCATTTGTCCATTACTCTCAGGGTGATTACCAGAGGTGAAGTGAGGCTTTATGTCAAGAACCTTTCCAAGGGATTGAAAGAAGGATGATACAAATTCTGTGCCATGGTCCAAGGTGATGTGTGATAGAACTCCATGCTTGGAGAACACATGAAGTATAAAGAGCTTTGCAAGTATTGGAGCATTAATCATGTCAATGGTGAGGATGAAGACTGTTTACTTGGTGAGTCTGTCAATGATGATGAGGATGGTGTTGTATCTGGAGGACAGTGGAAGTTTTTTTTGATAAAGTCCATAGAGATGGAATTCCAAGGATATTTAAGGATAGGGAGTTGCTTGAGTAGTCCATAGGGGCAATGTCTCTGTGATCTAAAGCATATGCAGGTAGTACAAGACTTAATATAAGACTTAATGGAGTTGTGGAGTTTAGGCCCAATGTAATCTCTACGTATGATTTTAAGTGTGCAGTTCTATCCAGAATGTCCAGAGATGGGGTAATCACATTTGTCTTGCAGTACTTGGAGTTGAAGGTTGCTAGCATCAGGGATGTAAATATGTTTGTCCAAGAGGAGGAATCCTTCAGGGTCTATGGACCAGCATTCTGTGGAATTGTCAAATTGGGTGGATGCAATGGGGTTAGATCAAAGAGATTGCTTGATATCCAAGTATAGCTTATCAATGTCCATAACTATAGTGGTGCAGTGGACTGGGAAACTGTTGAGTGCATGCATAAATGCCCTTGGTTCAGAGGTTTGGCTTGGTCCAATGAGCTGGGGCAGACATGATGTTGGCTTCAACATACTTGCATTGTGGCTATCTACCCATTCTGCCACTGGATTTCAAAAGAATATTTGGTAGGGGCCTATGAGTGTCAGTACTAAATGTGGACAATGGACTTAGAGACTGAGAGCATATGCCTAAGTTAGTCAATAATCTGAACAGAGAATGCATACAGGTGGTGTTCTACTTTTATACTAAGGTAGCATGGGGATAAATATCCTTAGACATGGAAACAGGAAATGGAAACTAAAATGTAACTAAAATTAAAACATGAAAGGTGGGCATACATGCCTATGCATATACTGAAGTGAAGTGAGGGTAAAGCAAAGTGGAAGGAAGAAGAGTGTGAAGTGAAGGATACCAAGCTAAGCTAAACATACATATACATATGACTTAGTGAGTCTGTGGCTTGAGTATGATACACAAGAACTTCAGTCAGTACAACCAAGCAAACTGAGCTCAGTAAATCATACTTTGACAGAAACACAGGGATGTTGCATGGAGTGATGAGATGAGTTGTTTAGAGGTGAAAACTGGGTGTAGGTTGTGTGGATTGATGGTCATATAGTTGCTTCCTCCCTCTTTAGGGTAGATGTCCCATCATCTTATTAGAGCATCTGGTTTAGCTCCAAGTTGACCAGGAAAAAAATGGATGATGAGGTTGAATTGAGAAAGGTATTCTAACCATCAGACTTGATGTCAAGTGAGGTGTTTGGTTTGGAAAAATATTCCAGGTTTTGTGGTCAGTGATGATGTCAATTGCTTACAGTCTGAGCCCCCATAGTTTGAGCCTTTCCAACTAAAAGATTGGATTCAAAATCAGAGACACAAAAACCAGGCCCACATGACAATCCTGAAAGGAGTGAAATGGGTTGGAATCCGACGAATGGAAAGCTGTAATTGTTGGAAATCATATATTGAGCAATATCACACCATCTCACTCACACATCTCACTCTCAAACCAATTAACATCCACAATGTACAAGAAACTATTACGAGACAACGAGAAACCACTACGAGACACACACGCACACACGGGACAAGAAAAGACGAGCCATTTGCACACACACGAGCTACATACAAGTCCGAAAATCCGAGTCCGAATCGAGTCGAGCAAAACGAGGCGCGAAATTACGCGTACCCGAGTTACGCATACCTGAGTTCTATCCGCCACCAAATCGAATATATTATTTACCGCGACGAATCAACGGATGGCCTGATCAACCAATCCGACGATCGAAGCACGCATCGTTCAAACATTTTTCACGCGCGTCACATGATCGTTAACTCCAGAACGGAGTCAACCTTCGTACAGGAAAACTGCCGGGGGCATCTCGGACAGGACAGAACTTATTCCATACACCCCCAAACACAATGACACTCTATATGACGATTTATATGTATGTTTCCATGATATTCTACCACTTTCCACTATGACATATTTCCCACATCATTTCCCCTCATTATTTTATCACATGTAGTCCCTGCCCCTCATGTTCACCACATTTCACATGATAAATTCATCCCCTCACTCCTATAGTTTTACAGTATATAAGGACAGACTTTACCATGAAATAAACTAGCTTTTTAGCCCACACTTCAAGTTTATAAGTGTTTTTCTGATAATTCTCAAGTCTATATTTTCCCTGCATTTTATTCATTGCAGTGGCCTTATTTGCAGTAGTCACCTGACTTCTTAGTCATAACAGTAATTACCTGTGTGGTACCTTCACATGTAGAAGTGTTGAACGTGCATAACTGACCATGCCATGGTTTCCCAGGACTCTCGCAGAATGCACCAAGACTGTTGAAAACATGTATTAATTAGCCCAAGTGAATGAAAACCATATGGGACTGACGTACATATTGGGACTGAGAACCTGCGGTGTCACCAGGGTTAATTTTGTTGTGAAAAGTGCAGTCAAACCTGGTATCACCAACATTGGCTATATGAGGATATTAGCATTGTGGTTATATGAAAAAAAAAAAAAAAACATGAGCTTGCACCGAGAAAACCCAGCGACGAAGGTAGTGTGGCCTGGAAGGGCCTCTGGCTCGGCATCTGATTTTGCTAAATACGCCGCCATTCCTTTGTTGTCGCCACTGACTAGCGTGTTGTTCTGTGATATCGAAACTTGTTCTAACAGACAACAACCATATCTCGTATATACTTGTTCCATGGACAGCGAAAAAACTCAAAAAGCCCCTGGCATTTCCTGACGTGTCATCAAAACGTAACAACGTTAAATCCTTGTCCTGGTCGAACTTCTTTCCTCAGCTGGACTGTTCAGGTAAGCCGAAGGACTCCGATTAATGTTTGCATTTAGGACAGTCTAAGACAGTTGCGAAAAATCACTGCTTGACAAGTTCAAAAAAATTACCACACCGTATTTCCGAGAGAGAGGCAACCAGGGGCAAGATTCGCATGAGCCTTAGCTATGGCCCTAAGGGAGCCTTCAAATCTTTCATGGGGGCTCTTGAGACAAAATGAGACGATATACCTGTAACGATTGCCTGATAGGTTTTCTATAGACGACGAAAATTAGAATAAACTGTATTCTGAGGGTGGGGTTCGCGTGCCATGCATACATTCACGAAACCAAGGCTTGTGATCTGGGGAAGAAGATTCTCAAGATATCCTCCTACTCCTGAATGTTGATGGGTTCCCACAACAGCAACGTTCTTTTCACTATATACACCGGGGAACTGTTGCTCCAGGGCAGCCAGTATACCCCTGCGTATGCCTGAATCACCCATGGCAATATCAGTGTTCAAAAATAAGATTCTGTTGGAAGGATTGGATATTTCAGCAACCAAAAAAGCGCGTGCACGTTGGCGCATGTCCAAGCCCGTGTCAGTTGCGATCGGGAGGCATACTCCTTTACGAAATTGTAAAGCTGTATTGGAGAAAGCTAGTATATCGCTGCAGAGGCATACCATCATATTCGTCTCGACAACGGGTCTAACGTAAGATATATTATTCATGAGTATCATTTGTAAGAATAATAACAAACCCTGTAATGTCACCAACACCTAGAAGTTCCGTAAGTAACCGAAGTTTGCTTCGATATAAGCAAACTCAACCAGGCCAAGCATATACGTCTGTGAGGCAGGTGGTCTGCCTCTCCAGTTGACACTTTGAAACGAGCTCATAGTTCCCAGAAAGGCGGTGAGACAAAGCAGTGTTCGATCCATCAGATAGCTAATCGTCACGAATATGTGCTGATAAAAGTTGAAAGATAAGGAAACGTCATCGACCGCCGGCATGATAAGGCGAACTGTTGAGGTTTTCGGGTCCAGATTTTTCTTGACCCATTAGCAAAGCTTAGGAGAAGTCACGTGAGCACTTTTGCAACCAGAAGTACTTAAGAGAAGGCGCTAACGGATGGAAATCTTCTTTTCAGCAGTCTTCTTCTATGCTGGCAGCTGACTCTCAAAACCCCATCAGCCCACAGCTGTGGTGGTCATGTTGGGCTCAGCTACTCAACTGATTTAACCATTAACGTTTACAGTCTCAAGCCTCATCATGCGTCTGGATTCCTCTTAATGTCTTCCTTTTCCAACTTGTGTTTCAATACTCTGCAAGATCAGCATTATGAGAGGTCCCTAAGCGCAAACTCGGTGCCACCAATCTCAATGTTATACTGCAGTTCCACTTCTGCCTTTTAACTCACTCCGATACAGAAAACACTGATTAGGACCACTGTCGATGGCTCAACCTACTGGTGTAATCAGCAGACAGCTCTACAATGATTTTTCTGATAATAGACATTTGTCATGGTGTTATGGTGCCTTTAGTCTCAATTCAAACTCTGCCGCACCTGGCTTAGCAAAATTTTACCCCTCACTTTGCAGTCTCAGATCAGCGGTCTTATAGTGGACGCCTTGGCAGCTGCATATCAACTCCCGAAACAATCAATCTTAGGCCTCCAAGTACTACACTTTTACATCCCTATAAATGCATACTCTTTGGCGCGTGTCTCCTTCCTACCTTATCATCGTACGCGATACTCTCTCACAGCGTACCGTACCTGTATTATCTTCTCCAGATTATGGTGCCGGGTGTGCTAGGATTGTCGCCGCTGTCATAAGGACGAGAAACGGCGTTCTACGGCCCGGTGGTCATCGTATTTATCTCTGGTATACAAGCTGCTCTTTTCACGTTCACCCTCCGGCCTCGATACCCCACGATGACTGCATTGCAAGACAGGGTTCTATCCGCGATTTTCAGGAGACCGGGTGTTCTCAACTTGCACTCCCCAACTAAAATCAAGACAGATCTATTCTCCAACGACTTTTTGTCGTTAACCTCTAACGCTCACTTGCGCTCTATGGTTCTCGAACGCCTCGAAAACGAGAGGGGATCGTTCCTTGGTTCTACTGGGTCCCGTATGTTGGATGGAAACACCACGATGCATGTGTCCTTCGAAGCAAAGCTCCGTGATTATTACAACGGGGAAGCTGCGCTGCTCTTTAACTCGGGCTATGATGCAAATATCGCTATGTTTGGAACTTTGCCCCAAGAAGGTGATGTGGTCGTGCATGATAAGCTCATACATGCATCCGTGCTCGACGGACTACGATCCTCGCGGGCCGCCAATTCATCATACCCCTTCGACCATAACTCCGTGACATCGCTCAAATCTGTGCTTCAGATGTTAATGACATCTCATCCTCACATTCTCTCCGGCTCATGCACTGTTTTTGTGGCGATAGAAACACTGTATAGCATGGACGGAGACGTCGCACCGGTTCGAGAGTTAGTGGAAGTCGTGGAAAATACGTTACCTAAGGGATGTGCTCAAATTATTGTTGATGAGGCGCACTCCACGGGGGTGTATGGACCGGGTGGACGCGGCATCATCTGCCATATGGGGCTCGAGAAGCGTGTCGATATCCGTCTCTATACTTTTTCTAAGGCTCTTGCTAGTAGTGGAGGTAAGCATCGTTTTTACGGATTTTTTTTCTTTTGGTCTCAACTGACATTCGCTGCGTTCCAGCTGTTGTGATCTGCTCCCCATTGATTCGGACATACCTCATCAATTTCGCCCGCCCCTTCATTTACTCGACCGCCATGAACCGCATATGTCTTATAGCTTCCAATGCCTCCCTAGACCTTGTGAAAAGCAGCATTGGAGATCAGGTTTGAATGCATTTTTACTTGCTCTACAATTGACTGAGATGATCACACAAGCTTCGGGAACGTTTATTCGTGCTCATCAACTATACGTACAATCTCTTCAGAGAAGAGTTTTCTAGAATACCCCCCGACATCATTCGGATTCCAACTCCAACGAATGGTCAACTATTATCTGCTGTTGTCCCTATTGTGTCTCCATATGTCCTTCCCCTCTGCGTACGACTCAGATCCCAAGGGTGGGCGACGATACCCATCATATACCCTACAGTTCCACGTGGAGAAGAGCGTATTCGGTTCACGGTGCATGCAGGAAACACAGAACAGGAGATTCAAGAGTTTGTTCGAGCCATTCTTGATTTCATTAACAAAAGGGACTGGAGTATCAATTTCGGCCCTGGGACCGTGTTTGATGACGGTAAAATGAGGCTCATCACTAGATTATAAATGATATCTTCAGGTAGGACAAATCAGTAGAGAAAAGAATCACAATGACGGCGGCTTGGACCAAAAGCATATCTTTGTCACCAGCCTGGAGGACATCTGTAATCGAGTAAAGCAACCCAAGGACAAGTTAGTGGAACGATTATAACTGCAGTCATTTGTCTATGGAATTCTGAATTTTGTTGCGTTATGTCCTTTTCAAGGCGATGCCCAGTCGTACAACCTGGAAAATCGTTTGCCATGGCATAGTATGGGTTACTCTCTAGTTATTTTCTCTATGGATGACAGTCAGAAACACAAGCAATTCATAGCTGGGGGTGCTACAGTGCAGAGGCTAGTTGGGCAGCAACATCAATCAGTAGAGAAGACCATATGTGAAGAAATTCACAAGGATGAATTGGTAAAGTGTTGGAGGGACAAAGCAGTGTTATACTCACATAGTCACACTTCATGACTACTGGTAAAACCCTTATCCATTGTTTGTCTTATTATCTGTCAAAGTATGATTTACTGAGCCTTGGTTCACTTGGTCATACTGGCTGAAGTCCTCATGTACCATATTATAAGTTACAGACTCACAAGTTGTATAAGTATGTTTGGCTCAGCTTGGTACATTTCACTTCATTTTGTTCATTTGCTTTGCTTCAGTTACCCTCAGTACATGTACAGGCATGTATGCCTGCTCTTCATGTTTTACCTATTCTTGGATCCATATCTTACATTCTGGTTTCCATGCCTTATGCAACATTGTTGCATACCTTATGGCAACTCATTTTCTATACAGTGGGTCAAAAAACTGCCCCAATATTTGTACATTTTAGAAAGATTGATATTTTGTGAAGGAATGACATCTGCAAAAGTTCTGAAAATTTCACATAATATACTATAACATGTTGGCTATCTACCAACTTAAGAAATCATGTGAGTCCAATCAAAACTCATTGCTCAATAAATCAAACAAAATAATCACTCATTGGGGCAGTTTTTTTGACCCTCTATCATTTTCTCTGATTTTCAATGTTACACACCAGTATAAGGTAGGAATAGGTCATGTGAATCATCAACATGTCATGTGACCTTATTTGTATTGATTTGGCATGTTGATCTTTGTTCATTCATCTCCTTGACTCCTTACCACCACTATGAAATCCATCTCTGCTGAAAAGCATTCTTCTGTTGTTTCTCTCCTCAATGAGAGGTATTCCCATTGTCAAATTCAAGCTAGGACTGGCCTGGGGAAGGGTACTATTGGTAGGATCGGTAGGGAGGTAGAGGGGGATAAGGAAAATCATCCTGGTGGCCATCCTTCCAAGCTTTCCCCTTATGATAAACAGTCAATTATCTGTCAAATCAGCTCTGGGAAGCTTGAAAATGCTGTCCAAGCCACCCAATTCATAAATTCCATCATATCTACCTCTGTCACTCCTCAGACTGTTAGGAATGTGTTGAAGGAAGATCAGCAACAAAGAAGAAAGTTTCTATGCTCAAGGGGTCTCATTGTCACCAATATCTAAAATCTGGCCAATACCATGAAAATTGGACTTTGGAGGACTGGAAGAGGGTGTTGTGGACTGGTGAGACAAAAATCAATAGGATTGGGTCAGATGGGAAGGTGTATGTTTGGAAGCAATAAGGGGAACAAGGGGAATTAGTATCAGACAGGACCACCATACCAACTGTCAAACATGGAGTGGGAAATAACTTGATGGTTTGGGGGTGTATGGACTGGAATGGGGTGAGAAAGCTGATAGAGGTGCAGGGGAACATGGATGCAGTGCAGTATTGTGAGATTTTGGAGGAGGGAGTGGAGGAGAGCATTGAAAGTTTGGAGATAGCTAAGGATAAGTGGTACTTCCAACAGGATAATGATCCAAAACATACCTCAAAAAAGGCAGATCAGTAGTTTTCTGACAACAACATCATTCCCATGAAGTGGCCTGCCCAATCCCCTGATCTAAATCCCATTGAACACCTCTGGCAACACCTCAAGGCCAAACTCCAATAATATAACATACCACTCAAAGGAGTACATGAATTATGGGACAGGGTGGTAAAGGAGTGGACTGAAATACCACCAGAGACATGCCAGAAGCTAATAGAAAGCATTGCTAGGAGGATACAGGCAGTTTCAAAGACAAAGGGGGGTCATACAAAGTATTAGATTGTAAAATAATAGAGGGTCAAAAAACTGCCCCAATGAGTGATTATTTTGTTTGATTTATGTTTTGATTGGACTTATATGATTTCTTAAGTTGATAGATAGCCAACATGTTCTAGTATATTATGTGAAATTTTCAGAACTTTTGCTGATGTTATTCCTTCACAAAATATCAATCTTTCTAAAATGCACAAACATTGGGGCAGTTTTTTGACCCACTGTATCTAAAATGTTCTGTAGCTATGGGAAATGTATGTAACTGTTAAGTTTATTTTGTAGATCCTTTATATCTTTGTCTAATTCTATCTCATATGCATATACTGTATGAGGGCGACACTATTGACAAGGTCGCAACAATAAGATACTCCAATATTTAATGAGCTGATAAGTGGGTTTTCCACCTGGTGTAGTGGTGATCCTCAGTTTATACAAAGGTTACTAGCAATAAATACATAGAAAGCCCACCTGGTGTAGCGGTAATCCTCAGAGATCAAGCTGAGGGGTAACTGTTACACCAGTCACACTTATATACCCTAGTGGAAAGTCATGGAAGGTCATAGAAAGTGACAGAAAGTGACAGAAAGTGACAGAAAGTCCCGGAAAGTTATGGAAGGTGATGGAAAGTTCTGGATGTAATTAAGAGTGTTCTGGGGGATGGGATGGTTTCTAACTGAGTAATGATGTTCTGGGAATCAAGTGAAACTTTAATCTAGGGCTGTATGCTGTGTGATAACTTTGGAATGGTCTGGGGATCCCTTCTGGTAAATATGGCCTTTTTAGTGCTGGTACTGGGGGATCAGCTCTGAGATCTATGTGGGATGTAAATTCAATAACAAATGTGCTATTGACTCTGTGTGCTCAAGACTTTGTGAGACACTTCTAATGATGACTGGTAACTTCTCTGATTAATTTCAGGTCTCGAATGATGAGCCTTCGGTGGGAAACACAATGTTGATGTAAGTGAAGCGCCAGTGAAGTCAAGGAGTGATTATTGCTTTATGGGCAAGAAGAACTGGTTTTTCTACTATGTTCTAGGCTAGTTCTTATACAGAGTTGCAATTATGACATGTTATGAGCAAAAGAAAGAAATAAATCTCTTTGGGATAGACATGTCAAAGTCCCATGCTATACGTATCACTGCATCATGTATTCTGCTCCCCATTTCCGATTGGTAACCTCTGAAAATGCTTGAGTCTTCTCTTTGGTATGTATCCTTGTTGTTCCAATCATCCTATTGAGTCTGGGTTGCTTCTATTGGTTCCAATGTGCCAGCTGATGTTTGTGATCATATATATGTGCCTCTCTCTCTCCTGTCTCAGCTCCTAAATCCTCCAGCCATCTCATATGACATTTCTATACCTTCCATCTCTTATTTCTGCCGTGACCGCTGCCTGTTTGCTCCAGGGTTCACCCTGTGAGTCCTCTCCATTCCTTCTGTCTCCTAGCCACCCGAGTGCTTCCCTACCCCAGGACCAAAGTGCCATGCCCACGTAGTATCTAAAAACATTCTGTAACTATGAAAAATGAAGCTATTGACTTGGTTTCTTTTGGGGATTGTCAGTGTGAGTGTCTACTTAGATTCTGGGCACATATACTGGGTAGGGGAGTCTGTGTTCTTTCTAATTATCTGTTTTTGTGCTTTTCTTCTATTTATTGTATATAATGTGTAGAAATGGGTATTTTATAACACTGGAAAGTTACAGAAAGTGACAGAAAGTCCCAGAAGATCACAGAAAGTCATGGAAGGACATAAATGAGAAACAACAACTGACAATGAACTCCAAGCTGAACCCTGACATAATGCCTTGGATACCAAAGCCAAGAATCCAGCTAAGGTGACTGAGTCAAAAAAATAGTGAGCAACTCTTCAGCCTCTAAGCACCCCAAGAGTTGTGTTGACTTGGCTGGTGCTAGTAGTGTAGGTAAACTCAATGCTTCTGCTCTTTTTAATCTGAACTCTTTAATAGTTCACTTGTCTTCTGATTCTGTCCCCAGTTCCTCTGATAATCCATTTAAATGCTTGAATGATTCAGGTTCTACTCATAGTTTTATTGAATCCACTTATGTCTGTAATCATAGTATTCCCACACATTCTATCCCTCCAATTCCTCTGAAATTATTTAATGGTAGTACAAACTTGGTCATTACTGAATTAGTAGAAATACCTATCCGCTTCCCCTCAGGACACACCCATTCCATAGAATTTTATGTCATGTTGTTAGATACTTCCATTTCGGTAGTTCTTTGGCACAAATGGCTCATCTGATACAATCTGTTGACTGACTGGGTATTGGATAGTATTACATTCTGAACCACCTCTATGAAGTCTATGGATGTTTTGAAGGCCTCAGTCCAGTCAGCACCTGTTGCTGCCCCATTTCCTGAGTCTGGATCCACTTATAAGCTGGAAGCTCCACATATATCCCTAGTCAATACAGCCACTTTCACATGTGCTTGAAAGCTAGAGGGTTTGCAAGTTTTTTGACTTGACCTCTCAGCCATCAATGCTACTTTGGCTCAGTTAGCTAAGGTCTCTTCTGTTCCATCCATCCTGGTCAACCTGAATAATGTCCCAAATGTGAATAATAATATTAGATTACTTAGTTATTTCACTTTAGGGCAAGCAGATAGATGAGAGGAGGGAGTAGTTCTTATTACTTGTCCTGGTTCTGGGAATATAATCTGAAGGTTACTAAAAGCTTTTTTTATTTTATTCTAATACATTTTCTTATATGCTAAATGTAGCGTCTAACTACATTGCATATGCCTGCGCACGCCCCTTCTAGAGATGCGTGCGATGTCTGCAGTGACGCGCGTGATGCATTGTTGGTATTCCAGTTATTGTGTATATGTATATGCATGTGTCAGTTCGGGGTACATGTGTGAGGGAAGGTGTGTGTGGTAAGCGTAACTGTTAGTGTGTGGTGGTAATGAGGAGTCAAGCATGCAATGGTTTGCACACATGTGTGACTGATGCGCATGCATGACTGTGACGGTGATGGACTGACAATGCAATGATGTGATGTGTGACATGTGACGATGTGACTGCATCATGTGAGTGATACACGTTGTGACTTGCACACATTGCAAGCGGATGGATTTGGCTCAGATATGGCG
>QFEC01004245.1:85564-105422 GCA_003316585.1 Gomphus bonarii
GTAGATAAAGTGGAATAGAATGGGAATAAAATGGAATATGATGGTCTGGATGTAGAATGCTAATAAAGGGGGATTGAAAACATATTTTCCAACACCAAAGGGGTATCATGACTTCATGGATGTCTTTAGCAAAGCAAAAGCTGAGACACTAGGACCACATCAACCTTATGATCTCAAGATTACTCTGGAAGATGGTGCCAAAATGGCTCATCCACCTTTGTACTCCCTTCCCTGTCAAGACTTGCTATGGGTCTTACAAATAGTTGGTTATTGTTAAGTGCATGCACACATGCCCTTGGTTTGGGTATTTGGCTCAGTCCAATGAGCTGAGGTGGATGTGACATTGGCTTCAACATACTTGCATTGTGCTTATCTAACTTTCTGTGTCACTGGATTTCTTTGGCAGGTTCCTGAGAATGTTGGTACTGAATGATTGGATGACTGACTTAAGGACTGATAGTGTATATCTAACTTAGTCAATAATATGAATGGAGAATATGTACATGAAACTAATTACTTATATAGAAAATGGATTGCCATAAGGTATGCAACAACGTTGCATAAGGAATGGGAATCAGAATGTAAGAAATGGATGCAAGAATAGGTAAAACATGGAGAGCAGGCATACATGCCTATACATGTACCGAGGAGTAACCCAAGCAAAGTGAATGAATAAAAGAGGATAGAATGAAGTGGAATGTACCCATACTGAACTGAATATACTTATACAACTTGTGAGTCTGTAACTTGTAATATGGTATGTGGGACCTCAGTTGGCCAAGTGAACTGAGGCTTGGTAGATTGTACTTTGACAGTTATGCCTTTTGGCTTGACCAATACTCCTGTGGCTTTTCAGAGGTTTATGAACAACATTCTTGGTGACCTCTTAGATTATTTCACAGTTGCATACATTGATGATATACTGGTCTATTCTGACTCTCTCAAATAGCACTGGGAAAATGTCCACAAAGTCTTATGATGACTTAGAAAACACAGCCTATATGCTAAGGCTAGCAAATGCAAATGGCACAAAGATTCAGTCAAATTCCTCAGTTACATTCTCTGAACTGATGATCTAATGATGACCAAAGATAAAGTCAAAACCATATGCAAATGGCCCAAACTGAGAAAGGTCAAAGACATTCAGTCTTTTCTTGGTTTTGCCAACTTCTACCATCATTTTATCTTCAATTATTCAGACATCACAGTACCCCTCACTCAGCTGACTTATAAGGATGCACCCTGGGCATGGCCCAATGACTGTCAAAAGTCTTTCAACTTCCTCAAGGCTGCCTTTACTTTAGCACCAATTCTCATGCATTGGGAACCTGACCAAATATTGGTTGTGGAGACCAACACATCTGACTACACTCAAGCAGCAATCCTCTCCACCATAGATTCTGAAGGTGCAATTCATCCAGTAGCCTTTCACTCCCAAACTTTTACAGGTCCAGAGCTCAATTATGATGTGTATGACAAGGAGTTGTTAGCTATTTTTGAGGCTTTCAAATGTTGGCAATACTATCTGGAAGGCTCAGCTGAACCAGTAGATGTTGTTACCAACCACAAAAACCTTGAGTATTTCTTTACTACCAAAGTATTGACTCATCAGCAGGCATGTTGGTCTGAGTATCTATCTCAATTCAACCTCACAATATGGTTCCATCCTGGGAAACTCAGCACTAAGCCCAATGCTTTAACTAGATGATAGGATGTCTACCTAAAAGAGGGAGGTAGCAACTATGGTATCATTAACCCACAGAACCTTCAGCCAATCTTTGCTTCTTTGCAACTGGTAGAATCACTTCATGCAACTCAACTCATCATTCCAGCTCTTAAAGCAAGCATCATCATGGATTCTGAGTCACTTCATTCTAACATCCTATCTACACTCCCCACAGATCCCATAGTAATGCAACATCTCAATCTTCAAGTGAAACTAAGCCCAAGATGGATGCAGACAAAAGATGGATTTCTTTGGCTGGATAACCAAATCTATATACCTGAAACTAACAATCTGTTAAGTGCATGCACACATGCCCTTGGTTTGGGTGTTTGGCTTGATCCAATGAGCTGAGGCAGATGTGGCATTGGCTTCAACATTCTTGTGTTGCACCTATCTCACTGTCTGTGCCACTGGATTTCAGACTGAAGTTCAGTAGGTTCCCAAGATTGTCAGTACCAAACAATTGGATGAGTGACTTAAGAACTGATAGCATATGTCTAACTTGGTCGATAATCTGAATAGAGAATACATACATGAGACTAATTACTTATATAGAAACTGGGTTGCTATAAGGTATGCAACATGTTACATAAGGCATGGAAACCAGAATGTAAGAAATGGATACAAGAATAAGTAAAACATGGAGAGCAGGCATACATACCTGTTGTCAGGGTTCAGCTTGGAGTTCATTGTCAGTTGTTGTTTCTCATCCATGTCCTTCCATCACTTTCTGTGACCTTCTGGGACTTTCCATCACTTTCTGTAACTTTCCATCACTTTCCATCACCTTCCATAACCTTCCGTAACCTTCCATAACTTTCTGGGACTTCCTGTCACTTTCTGTCACCTTCTATGACCTTCCATGACCTTCCACTAGGGTATATAAGTGTGACTGGTGTAATGGTTACCCCTCAGCTTGATCTCTGAGGATTACCACTACACCAGGTGGAAAACCCCCCTATTAGCTCATTAAATATTGGAGTATCTTATTGTCATGACCTTGTCAATAGCGTCGCCCTCACACCTGTACATGTACCAAGGATAACTGAAGCAAAGCAAACAAATAAAAGAGAATAGAGTGAAGTGGAATATACCAAACCAAACTGAATATACTTATGTGACTTGTTATGTAGTATATGAGGACTTTGGTTGCTACAACTGAGTAAACCAAGGCTCAGTAAATCATACTTGGACAGTACCTCCCTCTTAATGGCTGAACCCATGAAGCTGGTAAGTGGAGTTTGAACCTTTAAGGTTTTGGATGCCTATCTGATGTAAGTGGATTGTTTGGGGATTGAATTTCCCAGGGGGGGGCTTCCCCATCAACCTTCTTCTTCCCACCACCACCACCCATCACATCCCACACCGCCCAACCATCAAAATAGGATATGAAACAGAAGAAGAAGAGTGACAACTTGAGGCATGCCGAGTCAAGTGCAGACACATCCAAGAAGAAAAAGAGAAGCATGAAGAGCAGGAACTTGAAGAGTAGAAGGAAGGGAAGCAGTGGGAGGAAGATGAGAGGAAGAAGAAGCAGGAGGAGGAGGACCAGGGGTGGAAGAGGGCCAAGGAAGAGGCCCAAGTTGCAACTGAGAAGTGGACTGATCAAGAGGCTGCATGGAAGATGGCTGAGGTCAAAGCAGTGGGGGATGCTCCAACAACTCCACCAGCCCAGCCTACTCAGATGATGCAGCCAAGCTGGCCAAAAACAAGAAAAAGGCTCATGTGCTCAAGATTGAAAAAGGTTGCAATGACAAAGCTGAAACAACTGAGGTGACCCTAGAATGTACAGGCCAGGTCAAGCAAGAGGCCAGGGATGGCCAAGGTACCAAGGGTACCTCACCCGGTGAGTGGTGTATTTTTATTAAATATATTTTTTGACTTATTATTATTATTATTATGAAATTTTTAGCCAAAAAGCAAGGAGTTGGTGGCTCAGTTGAAAACCAAGGGGTCACTGTGTGAGGCATGCCAGCAGCAAGGTGACGAGTGTGTGGGGTCTGGCACAGGTGCAACCTGCACACCTTGCAAGGTGCATAAAGTCCAGTGCAGCCTGTCAACAGGCAGGAAGCATAGCAGGAGTATACTGACCAATACCGAGGGAGAGGGGAAGGATAGGTCAGCCAGGATGCCAAGAAGGAAGGTCCTGCAGGTAGAGGGACTTAGGCCCAGTGGAGGAGGGGCATCATTCCAAGTGCCCAAGCAGGTAAGCTCAGTAGTGAGCTGCCTCATTTCAGCACTTGAGGTGCAAAACCACCTTGTGAAGAGGCAGACACTTGCGATGAAGCTCCTGGCTGGGTCAGTAGACTAGCTGGTGAGTATCCAGTTGTAGTGATTTTAGATAGCACTGGGGTGTCTGAGTAGCAGGGGTTTAGCTTGCATCAGCTTAGGTTGGAAAAGGATGAGGGGGAGAACAAAGATGAGGAGGAAGAGAAGGATGAGGAGGAAACTGTAGAATAGATAAAATGTGTAAAATAAACTTTGTATAAATTTGATTTAAAAAATCAAGTGAACCAAAGTGAACCAAAAAAGTAAGGTTAAGAGAAAATTTAGAGCAAAGTGTGAAAAATCACAAGTGAGATGTGCTGAGTTTGGGTGTGTCTCAGCTCGGGTGGATGTAACTTAGTGAAAAGATGGATAAGAAGTGAATAGACAGAGAACTTGAGAGGGGTATGAGGGTAGACAGAGATATGATTTAGGATAGAAACTTGTACATAGAATGACCATAGATAGCTAAGAAAATAGACCATGATTAAAAACAGAAAATAAAACAGAATCAGATCAAGGGGACCATGGTCCTGGCTTAGCAGGGTAGGCAGAGTGAAATTCAGCAACGATCTCAGAAGCATGACTGAGTTCAGTTGTGAGCATCCAGGATGTTTCTTCATAAGTGCCTTCATAACCAGCCTAATGGACCAGGTAAAGGAGGCTACAGGGTCTCTGGTGTTGGTCTACCTTTGAGTCAAGGATTTCAGCTATCTCATACTTGATCTTGCTGTCTATTTCGACAGGTGGAGGGGGTTCCTAAACTCAATTTGGTATAACATTAGGAGTTGCAGGTTCAAGTATAGAGACATGGAAGACCAGATGGACTGCCTGCATGTTGTCAGGCAACCAAAGAATGTAAGAATGACTACCAGCTTTGGCTATGACTTCAAAGGGACTGAGATATTTTTTGGAAAGCTTCTTAGTCAGCCAAGTAGTGTGGAAGAATTGAGCTTTGATGAAAGCTGAGGACCCAATTGCAAACTCAGGAGCTGGGAGTCACCTGGCATCAGCTGATGTCTGATACTGAGATTGAGTGTGACTGATTTGCTCTTTCAGGGCTTCATGAAGTTGGCCTAAGTCAACAGCAAACTCACATGCTCAGGAGGAAGCAAGGTCTTGTTCAGGATGAACTGTAAGGTTCAGGTGATGTCCCTTATTAGCAAAGAAGGGAGAGATGCCAGTAGTAGCATTCAGAGCATTATTGTAAGCGAATTTGGCTATTGGTAACAGTTTGGACCAATTGTCTTGTTGATAGTTGCAGTAGACTTGTAGATATTGTTCCAGGGTTTGATTTACACGTTCAGTTTGACTGTTGGCTTTGGGATGATAACCCAAGGTAAAGTGTAAGTGCATGTTGAGGGCTTTACTGAGTGACCTGAGGAAGTGAGAAACAAATTCACTTCCTCGGTCAGATGTTACGTGACTCAGTATGCCATGCTTTGAAAAGACATGAAGCATGAACAGTTTCACTAGTTTGACCAAGGTAATTGTGTCAAATGTAGGAATGAAAATACTTTGTTTAGTGAGTCTGCAGACTATTACCAGAATAGAAGTGAATCCCAAGGATGGAGGGAGTTGTTTGATAAAATCCATTGAAATAGAATTCCAAGGTCTCTCAAGGATTGGTAGTTGCTTCAGAAAGCTATAAGGTTTGTGTCGCTGTGATTTGGAATGCATACATGTGGTGCAAGATTTGCAGAAATCAACAACCAAGGTTCAAAGGCCCAGCCAAGTGTATTCTCAGCAAATGAGAGCCAATGTTTTGTTTTGACCAAAGTGACCCAAGAGTACATGATCATGTTTATACTGAAGTACTCTTAACCTGAGGTTATTAGTTTCAGGTATGTATATTTGGTTGTCCAGTCAAAGGAATCCATGTTTAGTTTGTGTCCATCTCAGGTTTGGTTTCAGGTGTGAGCTGAGATGTTGTGATGCTATGGGATCTGTGGGAAGTGCAGATAGGATGTCAGAATGGATTCTCTCAAAGTCCATGATGATGCTTGCTCAAAGAGCTGGAATGATGAGTTGTGTTGTGTGAAGCAATTCTACCAGTTGCAAAGATGTGAAGATCAGCTGAAGGTTCTGTGGATTGATGGTCCCATAGTGGCTACCTCCCTCTTTTAGGTAGACATCCCATTGTCTAGTTAAAGCATTGGGCTTAGTGGCAAGTTTCCTGGGACAAAGCCAAATTGTGAGGTTGAATTGAGATAGATACTCAGACCAATGTGCCTGCCAATGGGTTAACACTTTAGTAGTAGAAAAGTACTCAAGGTTTTTGTGGTTGGTAATGATATCTACTGGTTCAGCCAAGCCTTCCAGATAGTGTTGCCAACATTTGAAAGCCTTGAAAATTACTAACAACTCTTTTTTGTGCACATTGTAATTGAGGTCTGAACCTGTCAAAGTTTGGGAGTGAAAGGCTACTGGATGAATTTCACTTTTAGAATTTATGGTGGAAAGGATTGCTGTGAGAGCATAGTTGGAAGCATCAGTCTTCACAACCAAAAGTTGGTCAGGTTCCCAATGCATGAGAATAGGTGCCAAAGTAAAGGCAGTCTTGAGGAAGTCAAAAGACTTTTGACAGTCTTTGGTCCATGCCCAGGGTGTGCCCTTATGAGTCAGCCAAATGAGGGGTACAGTGATGTCCAAATAATTGAAAATAAAATAATGATAAAGGTTTGTGAAGCTAAGGAAAGACTGGACATCTTTGACTTTTTTTTGGCTCAGGCCAATTGTGGATGGTTTTGACTTTATCTTCAGCCATAGTGAGCCTGTTGGTTCAGAGGATATAACTGAGGAGTTCAACCAAATCTTTGTGCCATTTGCATTTGCTAGCTTTAGCATATAGGCCATGTTTTCTAAGTCATTGTGCATGTGTTCTCAGTGCTGTTTGATAGTGTCAGAATAGACCAATATATTGTCAATATATGCAACTATGCAATGATCTAATAGGTCACTGAGGATGTTGTTCATAAACCTTTGAAAAGCTGTAGGGGCATTGGTCCAGCCAAACAGCATAACCATCCATTCATATGACCCATAGTGAGTCTTGAATGCTGTTTTCCACTCATTGCCTTCAGTGATTCAGATAAGATGATATGCATGTCAAAGGTTGATTTTGGAATAGATTTGAGCCTTGCAAGGAGCATCCAAGAGGTCCAAGATGAGTGGGAGTGGGTAGCGATCTTTCTTGGTTACTTTGTTAAGTGCCTGAAAGTCAACACACAGTCAAAGTGAGCCATCTTTTTTACAGATGAATGAGATCGGTGCACCATGTGAGGACATAGAGGACCATATAAAGCCCATATTTGAATGTTCATCTAAAAATTTGCAGAGAGCTTGTAGTTCTGAACTTGACAGGGAGTACAGGGGTGGATGAGACATCTTGGCACCATCTTCCAGGGTGATCTTGAGATTGTAAGCTTGATGTAGTCCTAGTGTCTCAGCTTTTGCTTTGCCAAAGACATCTGTAAAGTTGTGGTACCCTTTTGGGACATTTTCTAGGTCAACTGGGATGAATGGAGCAGAGGAGACCTTAGCTGACTGAGCTGAGGTAGCATTGATGGCTGAGAGGTCAAGCCAAAAAACTTGCAAGCCTTCTAGCTTGCAAGCACATGTGAACATAGCTGTGTTAACTAGGGCTATATGCAGAGCTTCCAGCTTTTGGGTGGATCCAGACTTGGGCGATGGGGAGGCAGCAGGAGCTGACTCAGCCGAGGCTGTTGGGATGTCCATAGACTTCATAGAGGGAGTTTGGAATGTAATACTGCCCAATACCTAGTTAATCAATGGATTGTATCAGGTGAGCCAGTTGGGTCCAAGAACTACCAAAACAGATGTATCTAATGGTGTGACATAAAATTCTATGCAATGTATGTGTCCTGAGGGGAAGTGGATAGGTATTTCTACTGATTCATTAATAACCAAGTTCATACTACCATTGAATAATTTCAGAGGAATAGGAGGGATAGAACGTGTGGGTATTGTTTTGGAACCTGAGAAGCTGTGACAAAACTTTGGTGTGAGCAAAGCCAAGCCAAGTTCTCTGACAAGATACAGAAGGACAATGAAAAGCACTTGCACAGACTATTTTAATGGAGAACCCAATTAAGAAATTATACTCTGGAGAATCAAGTAATTAGTTAAGATTAGTATAACCTCAAGTAGTTGTGCAAAATGATTCTACTGATTCTGATCTGGGTCTTTGTCCAAAGATAATATTTAAGGGGGGTCTTGTCAAGTGTCTCATCAGCTACGTATAGAATTAATAGTTTAAGTAAGTTAAATTATTAGTTCTAAACTAGTTTAGGTTTATTTCCACTTTATTTAATGTTTTTCTGATTTAGTTCTTATTCTAATTTTTATGTATTTTAGAAGTAAGGTTAGCCTGCCACTTCAGTAGCAAAGCTTAGATTTACTCTTCAGAATAAATCTATTCAACGGGTCTTTGGACCTGTTGTTGAAGGGTGGTTCCCAGTCTTCAGACCAGTTACCTAAGCAGACTTTGGTCCACTTATGTGAGTGCTAGTGGCACTTGCTTAATCCTGTGGATTGTTATGGGTGAAAAGATTACTTTATTTCAGCTGCAAACTAGGCTTTATTTATACTATTTCTGAGCTGATTATATAAGTAACTAATTAGGAAGGCTTCCAGCAATTAATGGTAATTTATGGAAGGTGATGGAATGAGCTGGAAGCTTGTAGAATATCTGAGTCACCCTTGGAGTCACTGATACTAAAATAGAAAGAATAATCCTATGACTGGTACTCTCATGACTGGTCATGTCACAAAATATTATGATTAGGTAAGTCATGCTTCTGGGCTGACCTTTTATGTAATACTTATTATATAAGCCCAGGAATTTGTTGTAGATTGTGGACTGATAAGTTGAGTCAGGAGTTTGGTACCACTTTCATATATTAGATAATTGACACCTAGTTGTTGTACATTGTGGGTCCACATATTGATAGGCGAAATTATTGATGTCTTTAAGGGTTTCTGAGAGCTTAAACTGTTTGATATTTAAGAGTTCATTACTAGATGTAATTCACTCTTTAATGGTCAGCCAAAAAATTATAATATTTTTTTGTTGTCAAGATATGACTGATTTAAGTTGGAATTTTCCTTGGAGGAGAGGTTTGGATCTTGCAGACTGATTTAGTTTGGAAAACTGACTAGAATAATAGGGAAGATACCCTAATCCTCAACAGGTATACTGTGACTATGAATAAAAGTGGATTCTATAAAACTATGAGTGGAACCTGAATCAATCAAGCATTTAAACAGATTATCAGAAGAACTAGGGATGGAATCAGAAGACAAGTAAACTTTTAAAGAGTTTGGATTAAAAAGAGCAGAAGCATTGAGCTTAACCTCACTACTAGCACCAGCTGAGTCAATACAACTCTTTGGGTGCTCAGAGGCCAAAGAGCTGTGAACTATTTTTTTTGGCTCAGTTGCCTTAGCTGAGCTTTTGGCTTTGGTATCCAAGGCAGTAGCCACCTTAGTTGAAGGGGTCATTGTTGCTCATACCTTGGTGGATTTTGGGCAATCTGCAACTTTGTGACTCTCAGTGCCACATAGGAGACAAAGATTGTTGTTGATGTGTTGCTGGCATTTCTTGGGAAGGAGCTTGCCATCCTTACCAAGCTTGTTTGCATACTCAGGTAGGTTTGGCTGGGATGTGGCATTACCCTTGCCCTTTCCCTTATGTTTTTTCAGGCTGTCATACTTGTCCATGTTAACTTTGGACTTATCTGACTTTCCTTCTTTTTTTGGCTTAGCAGGGCCCTCTTGGGCCTGCTCTGCCTTCCTCTCCCAGTATCTCACATCAATCCATTGAATGACATTCCAGAGCTGGTTGAGGGTCTGAGGCTTGTTTAAATGGACCAAGCTGTCCTTGATTCACTTTGGCAGGACTGCATAGGCCTTCCAAAGCAGGGTGTTGTCATTGTAGTTGACAAACACCATGAGTCTGTAAAATTCCATGAAGAACCAAGTGGCCTTGTGATTTTCATGCATAGTTAATTTTTTGAGAGCAATCTTGGCTTCAGCTTATTCATCCCAGGAACCAAAGTTGATTTGTAACTCATCAAAAAAGCCAACCAAGTTGGTGGCCCATCTTGGCTCAGTTCAGGGGTCACTGGTGAGATATGGCTCAAAACATTCCAGTGCCATCCCTTTGAGGTAGGAGATCATGTAATTGACCCTCTGCCTATCATCAGTAAAGGCATTGGCATGCATCCAGAAATTCATATTATACCAAAATATGAAGCTCTTGAGCTTCTTCAGGTCAGCCCCATCAAAGGGGTCAGGTTCCCAGATTTGGGTGGTTTAACCATCTTGGCATTGCTGCCTGGTGGTCCTACCAAGCTCCAAGATTGTGTCAGGGAGATCCTGATTGTTCACAGCACCTGAAGGCTCTGTGGGTTGAGGGGTGGCTCTGGGTGGAGGAGCAGCCCTAGGAGGAGGAGTGAATTGCAGAATGGGAGGATCTTAAGGTTTGGGGACCTCAGTTGGCCTAGTCAAACTGTGTTCACTCCTGTC
The DNA here is from genome assembly GCA_003316585.1 of Gomphus bonarii. Lineage (NCBI taxonomy): Eukaryota > Fungi > Basidiomycota > Agaricomycetes > Gomphales > Gomphaceae > Gomphus > Gomphus bonarii. The sequence continues at coordinate 96,105 of QFEC01004245.1, forward strand.
CAGGTTGTTTTTGTATTTGTTATCACCTTGCTGCTCATACTCTATTTCATCATCAATAACCTCTTCAATCTGAGTGGACTGTGAGGGGGAACTGAGAGAGTGGAGTGAGTGGGGCAAAGTGTTATGACCAAAGTGGAGAGGTGGGGTGGAGGACATGCCACTCACTCTGTGCTGTAAGACTGTAGGGGAAAAATAAACCATCCACTAAGGGATACAATAAGGTCATTCAGAAGTTCTCCTGTTTGTGCTCCTGTTCAATTCATTTTTGTTCTCTTATCCACTTTCATTTTCAAACATGAGATCAAACACGGGCACAGATGTGACCCCCTTTTTTGTTAAAAAAAAAAGGAACCAGGCGTGTCCTTTTTGCAAAATCGTCCTGATGGCGCTCCTGTGTCACCCTGAGATTTTCTGGATGATGCGATTTCGGAGTTTAAAATTTGCCCGTTTTGTACTTTATCCACTTCACGATGGCTATAGGTGCAATGTGACAGCTGACAGCCCTGAAAACCCAGGAGTTCTTCCTGAATCTCAAGATGTCAAAGAAGAAAAAAGGACCAGAAAGCCAGTGAAACAGACCGTCCCTCTTGACCTGGATATGTGGGGCTTGAAATATAAGGCATGCTGAAGGAGTGGCGAATGCTCCATTTTCATTTGAATATCCTGTTCACTTTAATGAGAATTCACGTTGAGTGGTGGTGTGGGAGGTGGGGAGAGGCTTAAAGTAACTCATTTTTGGGTTCCTGTTTGCTTCATGTTAGACCCACTTTAAAAAATTGACCCGCCAAATTGCCAAAAAATAAAATAAAATAAAAGACTCAAACAGTAGATTCAAAAACGGGGCCTGACAGGACAACTTTGAATAAACCCTCTAAATATGGTAAATTCCCTCGATATTATGACTCGGGAACTGCACGACCCGCTCAACTTCAAGACTGTTCTCATGCGCACAGCTTCTTTATATACTTACATTTTCGAAGCTATATTTCTACTTACGAGACGGTTCTTCTCTATTTCTAAAGTTTCATTTAGACTTCAACGTTACCCTAACAATTTTTCTGACCGTTGGTCAAAGTACCTACGGGGCCTTACTGACATGTTATAACCATATTCCGAAGTAATTTACATCACTCATAATCAATGGTAACTACCCTGAAGAATAAGTCTTTGCGCAGCATCCGATCGTGGGGAAATCGTGCAGTTGAACGAGACGAGACGACTGGAAGGCCATCAATAAGCTCTATCAGTTACAGGTTAATATTTAAAAATGAACCACAAACGTGACGAGCCCAGACATAAAGGCTGGTTCTGGAATAATGGCTTTGCCAGTGCTGTCTCTCTCAGGGGAGATGTCAAATACACTCAAGATAGAGACGACAGCGATATATATTGAGTTCTCTGCGAAGTATCGACCTGGACATATTCTGTTCAAATCCAAAGTTAACAAATAATACACACTACAGGTGGTGACAAACATTCTTACCTTCTACCATACCCAAAAGCCGCATTCGGATCTTTTATACCTGGGGTAAGAAAGCGTTCAGGGTGGAACTTGTCAGTGTCAGTACCGTATGCCGCCTGATCGTGAAGAAACATCCTGTAATCCCTCGTGAGTGAACTGACAAGATTGTATACTCGTTAGCTGACCAAGTATTTCCCATTACAAGAGTCCCGGCAGGTATGAAATAATCTTTCAAGACGTCATCCTGTGTGACACGGTGTGCAAGGCCGAGAGGTGCAATCGGTTTCCAACGTAAGAGCTCTTTGCAAAGAGCATTGATATAAGGAAGGTTCTCTTTGTCTGGATATTCTGGAAGTCGGGTGCATCCCACTACTCTGTCGAGCTCCTCTTGGGCCTTTCGCTGGACTTCCGGGAAAAGAACCATGGCGAGAAAAAATTGATGCAGTACGTTTACCGTCTGAACAAATCCGTGGAAGTGATATGGTTAGTAGGACTCTACCCGAACATAAATACAAAATACATGCCGTATCTGATCCCCCAGTAAAAAGAGAGACAGCTGCGTCTCGTATAATTTTCTCTTGGTCATCGACAGAAAGGTCATCTCTTTCCAACGAAATATCTTCCAATAACGTCGAGGTGAAAGAAGGCTCAGCAGTTCCAGATTTCTGAGGAGCCTTAGCATAATAATGGCAAGAAACCCGGTACACTCACAAGAGCCTGCTTGACAGCTTCGAACGGTGCAGTTCTCATCGCCACTGCGTACTTTCTCCAAATTCTAGCTTTTTTCTGAAATCCTGCTCCGGGAAACCACTCTGGGACATACTTCACTAAAAGGGCCTAGTCAGGGTACATAAATTGAGGATGTGTGACAAACATATGGGTAGCATGTCAACCAGGAATGCCCCAGGATTTCCCGCCACAGAGGCGACAGCCAGACTCTTGTCTGCCATGGAAATATATGGATCATTTTTAGGAAGTACTTTGATTCCATATAAGATCTACAATTAATTTGAGAAAGTAGTAGGTCAATAATTAATTAATTAAAAGCAGGGAGTAACATGCCTCCATTATGATTGCGCCGGAATGGTGCCTCAGATGTTCAGCGAAGTGATCCGAAGTTTCTTGGAGCTGTTGAAGTAACACCCTAGATTTATATAAGTATCTGCCACTAAGAATGTGTGCAACGTAAACCTTGTGTGTTTGAGTTGGATAGGTTGATATTCTGAGACGGCACCGGGACGCAACCTTCGATTCATCACCTTACGGTGTCTACGCCATGGTTCACCGCAGTTCATCAAGGCTGTAGCCCCGTCCCACCCCATTCTACCTCGATGAGGATAAGGAGGATTGAGAAGAAGCTGACACACGTACAAGTCGCCAAGCATTGGGAACTCGCCTCGATCAGAATAGATTGAAGATCGTATCTCGAACAATTCGTAGGCAATGTCCGGAGAATTGATCAGCAAGATGGATTTCCCCAAACCCTCTAAGTAAACGAGATCCCCTGTGATGTTGAAGCATCAATGAAAGGTTAGGCGGATAGGCATTTTAAATAAAGGTATATATACCATATTCTTTGGCCCATTGGGCGAGGGTCACCCAAGCCTCTTGTTTTGGTATTTGTAAGATATTTCCTACCACTGGCCTTCGTGGAGGCCCTGGTGGTAAGCGTAATCCTACACAGTGGGTCAGCACAAATCAAGCTTCAACTTTGGAATGAGCGGAAGCACCGTTAGGAATACGTGGTCTGAAAAGTACCCGGAACACCAGTACCCCCACTAGGATACTGACGAAGCCGTAAAATGCTGTCGCAGGCGACTCAAACACAACAAAAATCTCGTTGTTCAGCGAGGACATGTTCAAGTTGATTGCCTGAGAAGGAGTACCATTTATGTTCACGGTCCAACGCATTGGCTTTAAGGCTGGAATTCAAGGCGACCAAGATAAATTTCCCTTTTATCGGGACTCACATGACTTCTGCGATATCTCGAGCTATCATGTAGCTTATAGTAGTGACTCGGCAAACGACCGGCCGCAAACAGTGACCCTATGAACAGCGTGGACCCGTCAGATAAGATGTGGACGAGGCCATTTTAAGTTGAAGGCTCCAGCGCTACTAGGCAACTTGCAAGTACCGCTAGAGAGTGATCCGAGTAATGGAGAAACCGTTAGCAGCATTTTGATCCATTGAAGTTTGACTAAATTTTTTATACTGGACCATTATCCTAGCTTTTCGCAGTCGTTAATTATTGGGCTCACCTTCAGCCCGAAATATGTCTGGGCGAGTGTGAACTTTGAAGTACCGAATAGGGTAGATTCTTGGCAGTGTTGGAGTTACAGACGGAGTCTGGTGCTGACTAAGCCGGTAACTTATTGGGTGCGAGAGAACGGTAATTGTCTGCTTTTCTACTAATAGCACTCTTTTGCTCTTGAAATACAATTCAGATTATAAGTACAGCGCTGTAGTTCACTTTACCTCAGTCGTTTTCCACACGCCACGCAAACACTGACTAGTTTGTCCTGTAACAGCACGCGCTTAGTCTAAAAGGCAGCATATAATAGGGTAGAGGGTATGGGTAATTCACGTTATCAGTAAACTTTATTTTAAGGTCCGGAAACACCAGCGTAGAGCCCCACACAAAAGCGAAGCGGTTTAGTAAACCTGCGGGTCGAGTAGCGGAGAAAAAAATCTTGTATGCTGATCAAGTCTTGCCACTTTAGCAGTGAATTTTAAAACACTAAACCTGGACAACCAACTTCCTTTTTCGGAACCGCGGCAAGTAAGGTTACCATTGTTTTGGTTCATCCTAAAGTGGTGTTACGGCATTTCACCAATCCACTGATAAGGCTATGTCCGATCCTTGAAATCTTCAGTATATTATTTGGAGCCTAGATAAAAAATTTCGGCCATGGGTTTGCATTCTGCAAAGGTAAATAACTGCATCAGGTGCTACACGTTGGAATCACATTAAGCATTTTCATTCACCACTACCATATTATTTATCACACCTGTCAATCTTACAGATAAAACAACCATATCAAAACTATGAGTCCAAACAACATCAAGTCGAATCAAATATCGAGTAAAACCGAGATCCCCGAGCACACGAGCACCCACGAGTATACGGGTCAAACCATAGCATCGAGTCACACCGAGTCAAGCCAATTAATCGAGTCATCCCACACAACATCCCCACTCTGCACAACTCTATTACATTCTATTCAACAACGACACTACAATCACCGAAACATACCACGACCACCATCACGGACAGTCCCAATATGAAAATAACCTGGAGCTCACATTACAGACTCAAACCTTTGTACATGGACCTACATCAGGACAGTTTATATTCTCTTTGTTTCTCATTCCCTTTATCCCCAAACACTGTCGCACATCCCATGTGACATTGTATCTAGTCTGAATCAAGTTTCCATAACTTTCCATAGCCAAAATTCCTCAATTCACTCACATAGGGATACTTTCTCACATGATACTTAACCCTCTAACATCCATATTTTACATGTCACTGTCATCCCCTCACCCCTAACAATCTCATGTATACAAACAGAATAGTTACTCTCAATTATACATGCTTTTATCATACAGAATACCACTATTCAAGAACCTCTTTTAGTCTTAACTTTCCTTGCACATTATTTTACTGCAACAGTCTTTATTTCATATTATTACTCGACTACTTAGTCTCTAACACTACAGGAGCAATACACCTCCAAAGTAGCTCGTGCAAAGGACAATCCATGCATAGGATAGTCATACATAGAGATACTTTTATCACTGTACTACACCATATATTAACCAGGGGTAGACACCTCCTCCACTCTTCTCAACCAGGATTTGTCTATGCTCAGCCTGGCTAATGCAGATGTTTGGTGTTGCAAATAATTCTTCAAGTCTAGCACAGATCTTGCACATAGTTAGCAACCCTAACATCTGTGACTAGACACAAGCAAAGTGAAACTTCAAGGAGCTCATCCAGCGCAATATCATCCCGGTCTTTGAACTCGATCTCCACCAATACACTGGCTATGTCCTGGGGATTAGCCTCTTCATAACCAGGTCACTCAACATTTGCTGCAGCTGGCTCCTGCACAATCTATATTCCCTTCTCTCTTCCCCACCCTAGCAAAGAACGTGCCCCTGATCCTATTCAATTCGCCCACTTCGAACTGTGCACAGCTGTACCTGTGTATTCTGTGAGCTTGCTCCTAATCCACTCTGCCAAGTCAATGGGGGCAAACAGGTTATGGAAAACACCCCTGAACCCCATGCTCCTGAGCAACAGAACGCCAGGCTGGAGCTCCTCACCTTTTGCGTACAGTATGAGTTCTTCAGCTATAATCTCAATCACATGAGGCAGCGCTTCGAGAGCAGCTTGGGTGTTGAGGAAGGACAGTTGAAAATGGCATGCAATAAAGTTGACCCCAGTCTGGGCATACTCATTTTGCACGGCATACCTCACTTTGGCCTTGAATGTCTGGGATCATATGAATCACACCTAGCATGCCTTAAAAGACTGACAAGGATACAAAGGGCTGATATTGTTAGAATAATTCGACCAACATCTGTGCATTGATTGCCATGTCACATTAGTCACACATGCTTTGTAATTCCTCATCTGTTTGCAATGAGCCATTACCTCTGCTCAAGCCAAACAGTTGCTCTTTCTGCAGTTCTTGCTCAGCACCACCAAAATTCAACAGATATGTCTCACATGAAGATGCCATCACAGCCCTGTGAGATGAGTGTTGAATTTCCCCTGAAGTGATTGGTTTGAATGTGGGAGTTTGTTATAATTCAATGAAGGAAAAATTAACTACACCATAACTTATATAATGCAAACATGTCATGTGATATGTTGTGGTGTGACAAATGGAGGAAGTGGACAGGGGAGGAGGTAGGAACGAGGGAACGGAGAAGTCAGAAGAAGAGGAGAGCATGCATGTGGATGAAGCAGATGGATAGCAAGGGAAACAGGGTTAGGTGATTAGAGGGAGATTCAGAAGCAGTGGTGATTCATAGTATAGATACCTACGATACAAGGAAAGAATAAGGACCGAGTTCCAGAATAGGGAGACATAAGATGGGATAGGATTTAAGAAGGTGATAGGAGATCCAAATGAGAATATACCACTGACCCACATGAGAGAGGACTTCCATCAAATGATTGTAACATGGCGATCCACATTGGGCTGACCACATATGGACACTGCCTTAGTATATGTAGTTTCACAGGGGGGATTCATATAGGAGTATGAGTTCATTTATAAGAATGACATAGATGTAATTAAGAGTGTCTCTGGGGATGTGGGACAGTTTCTAACTGGGAAATGATACTCTGGGAGTTGAATGTGATTCTAATCTGGGAGTGTATGCTGTGTGGTAACTGTGCAATGGTCTGGGGATCCCTTCTGGTCAATACGACCCTTTAGCACCTGTACCGAGAGGTCAGCTCTGGAATCTAAGTGGAATGTAAATTCAATAACAAATGCGCTATTTATCCTGTGTGCTCGAAACATTGTGAGACACTTCTAACGATGACTGATAACTTCTCTGAATAATTTCAGGTCTTGAACAACAAGCCTTCAGTGGGAAACACAATTTTGATGTAAGCAAAGCACCAGTGAAGTCAAGCAGCGATTGTTGCTTTTTAGGCAAGAAAATACTGGTCTTTTACTGTATCCTAGACTAGTACTTATACATTATTGCAATTCTGACATATTGTGAGTGAGAGAAAAGAAATGGGCTACTTTGGGGTAGACGTGTCGATGTCCCATGCTATACATATCACTGCATCACATATTCTGCCCTCCGTTTCCGATCAGTAACCTCTGAAAATGCTTGAGGCTTCCTTTTGGTATGTGTCCTTGTTATTCCAATGGTTCCTTTGAGTCTGGATCATGCCCATCGGTTCCAATACACCAGCCAATGCCCATGGCCACATATATGCACCCTCTTCTCTCCTGTCTCAGTCCCTAAGCCCTCTGGTTGTCTCATGTGCTATTTCTATACCTTCCATCTCTTATTTCCGCCATGACCACTGCTTGTTTGTTCCAGGGTTGACCCTGTGAGTCCTTTCCATTCCTTCCGTCCCCTAGCCACCCAGGTGCTTCCCTGCCCCAGAACCAAAGTGCCATGCCCGCGTACTGTCTAAAATGTCCTGTAACTACAAAAAATAGAGCTATTGACTTGATTTCTTTTGGGGATCGTCGGTCTGAGTGTCTACTTGGATTCTGGGCACATATACTAGGTAGGGGAGTCTGTGTTCTTTTCTAGGTGTCTATTTTGTGCTTTTCTTCTATTCTATTTTGTATGCTATGTGATAATGCATATTTTATAACAATAGATACTACAGAAAAATCAGTCTTGCACTCACAGAGCACTGCTGCTGTCATTCATACTCCCATTATCATCAAGAAGCCCCAGAATACCAAGGAGGATATCTTGGATTATATTAGATACAATAACTAGAATACAAATCCTAGTTATGTACATATCATCATCCATATTCCCCAGCTTTTAATCAATATGTTGTGGTGTGAGTTCACACTATCTCAACAATGAGCTGATGACACAAGACTGTCCAAGTGCAATTAGGGGGTGAACACCACTTTTTGGATGAACCAGAACAATGGTAACCTTACTTGCTGTGGTTCTTGTTGAGTGCAGTAGTAAAAGAGAGAGAGAGATAGGAAGCTCAAACACAGACACAGACACAGACACTAAGATATATGGAGGATGTGGTTGCTCAAGCCTCAAAATTTTCATATTAGTGCCCATACAACTAAATAGTCCACAATACTACATCCCCAACACTACAGTGACTCGCAAAACTGGTCCAATGTTTGACACTTTTCACTTGCTCTGAATTTTATGAACCAAATAAAAACTATAAAATCTGAGAATATTCTCACAGATACCCCTGCATCTCAGCTTTTGACTGGTCTCCTCACATTTATGTAATAATTTTATTGGTTGAGATATTGCAATTTTTTGACAGTGACTCATTGGACCAGTTTTGTTGCTCTTGTCTAGATGATTAAAAACTCATTATAATTAATATTTGATATATCCCCCCTTTGCCTTCAGAACAGCTAAAACCCTCCTAGGCATACTCTCAATCAATCCCTGACACACTGAAGGCTCTATCTTGTCCCAAACTTCCTGTACCCTCTCCCAAAGCTCTATCATCCCTCCTGGTGACTGATTGTACTCTTCAAGCTTCCTCTTCAGATGACTCCACAGATGCTCAATTGGATTAAGATCTGGAGACTGTGCTAGCCATGAAAGAACCTCAAAATGGTTGTTTGCAAACCATTCCTTGGCCTTTTTGCAGGTATACTTTGGATCATTATCCTGTTGAAAAATAATATCAGCAGAAGTTTTACCATAGTGCTCCAGACTGGACTGAAGATCCTCCTCCAAAGTCTGGACATAGAGATCCCCATCCATCCTTCCATCAATCTTGACAGCATATCCTGGCCCATCCCATGTCATACAGCCCCAAACCATCATAGAACCTCCACCAAATTTTAATGTTCCCTCAACCATCCTATTACTCAGCCCCTCTCCTGCCTTCTTCCAAGCCCATTTCTTGCCATCTGACCCTAGCCTATTGACCTTTGTCTCATCTGACCACACAACCCTCTTCCAGTCCTCTACGGTCCAATGCTAGTGAGCAACAGCAAAATCTAACCTCTCCTTCCTGTGTCTCTGGGAGAGTATAGGCTGTTTCTTCTTCACCACAGCCTTTAATCCAGCTTCTTTCAGCTTCCTGCACAGTTTGAGTGGAGAGAGGTGCATTGATGATATCCTGAAGGGTCCTGGTAACTTG
>QFEC01004252.1:0-11603 GCA_003316585.1 Gomphus bonarii
ATGCATTGGGAACCTGACTGAACTATAGTCATGGAGACTGATGCTTCCGATTATGCTCTCGCAGCTATTCTTTCTATCATAAACTCTGAAGGTGAAATTCATCCAGTAGCCTTTCACTCCTGATATTTTTCAGGTCCAGAGCTCAATTACGATGTGCACAATAAAGAGTTGTTAGCAATCTTCAAGGCTTTCAAATGTTGGCAAAACTATCTGGAAGGCTTGGCTGAACCAGTAGACATCATTACTGACCATAAAAACCTTGAGTATTTTTCTACCACTAAAGTGTTGACCCGTCGGCAGGCTCATTGGTCCAAATATCTATCCCAATTCAATCTCACAATATGTTTCCATCCTGGTAAGCTTGTTATAAGCCCAACACTTTAACTAGACAATGGGACGTCTACCTAAAAGAGGGAGGTAGTGACTACGGAACAATCAACCTGCAAAACATTTGGCCAACCTTCACATCTTCGCAACTTGTAGAATCACTTCACATGACTCAACTCATCATTCCAGCTCTTCAAGCAAGCATTATCATGGACTCTGAGACACTACATTCTGACATCCTATCCGCACTTCCCACAGATCCCATAGCATCCCAACATCTTGGTCCAGACCTGAAACCGACCCTGAGGTGGATGCAAACAGAAGATGGATTTCTTCGACTGGACAACCGCATATATGTACCCAAAACCAACAACCTCAGATTACAAGTACTTCAATATAAACATGATCACATACTCTCAGGTCATTTTGGTCAAAACAAGACGTTGGCTCTCATTCGCCAAGAATATACTTGGCCGGGCCTCCAAACTTCGGTCATTGATTTCTGCAAGTCATGCACCACATGTATGCATTCCAAATCACAGCGACACAAACCCTACGGCTTTCTGAAGCAACTACCAATCCCTGAGAGACCCTGGAATTCTATTTCAATGGATTTCATCGAACAACTCCCTCTGTCCTCAGGATTTACTTCTATTCTGGTAATAGTCTGCAGAATCACTAAACAAAGGATTTTTATTCCTATGGTTGACACGATTACCTCAGCCAAACTAATGAAACTGTTCATGCTTCTTGTCTTTTTGAAGCATGGTGTACCAAGTCACATAACATCTGACTGAGGAAGCAAATTCATTTCTCACTTCTTCAGGTCACTCAGTAAAGCCCTCGACATGCGCTTACACTTCACCTCAGGTTACCATCCCAAAGCTGACGGTCAAACCAAATGTGTAAATCAAACCCTGAAACAATATCTACGAGTCAATTGCAACTATCAACAGGACAACTGGTCCAAACTGTTACCACTAGCCAAATTTGCTTATAATAATGCCCCAAACACTATTACTGGCATCTCTCCCTTCTTCCCTAATAAAGGACATCACCTGAACCTCACAGTTCACCCCAAACAAGACCTCTCTTCCAAACCCGCAAGTTTGCTGTTGACTTAGGTCAACTTCATGAAGCCCTGAAAGAGCAAATCAGTCACGCTCAATCTCGGTACCAGACATTGGCTGATGCTCAGTGACTTCCTGCTCCCAAATTCGTGATTGGTTCTTCTGCTTTTGTCAAAGCTCAATTCTTCTGTACTACTCGGCTGATGAAGAAGCTTGCCAAAAAATATCTTGGTCCCTTTGAAGTCATAGCCAAAGCCGGTAGTCATTCCTACATTCTTCAGTTGCCTGACAATATGTGGGCAGTACATCTGGTCTTCCACGTCTCAATGCTTGAACCTGCTACTCCTAATGTTATACTGAACCGAGTTCAGGATCCTTCTCCACCTGTCAAAATTGACGGCAAGATTGAGTATGAGATAGCCGAAATTCTTGATTCAAAGGTAGACTGATGCTGAAGACCCTGTAACCTCCTATACCTGGTCCGATGGGCTGGTTATGAAGACACTGACAAAGAAACATCTTGGATGCTCACTACTGAACTCGGTCATGCACCCAAGATCATTGCTGAATTTCACTCTGCCTACCCTGCTAAGCCAGGACCATGGTCCCCTTGATATGATTCAGATTTGAGTTTATTTTGTTTTACTCATGGTCTATTTTCTTAGCTATCTATGGTCATTCTATGTACAAGTTTTTCTAAACTACAACCTGCTTTCTATACCCATATCCCTCGTGGTCTTTTTCATTTTTCACTAAGTTACATTGACCCAAGCCAAGACCTACCCAAACCTCAGCCCATATCACATGTCTTTTTTCACACCTTACTCATAGTTCTCTTACTGTTTTTCTCTCACTTTGGTTCACTTTGGTTTGTTAAAATTCAAACAAAAAAAAATTATACAAATAAAAAATACAAACTTCCTATCTACTCCTTCATGGTTTCCTCATCTTCTCTTTCCTTCTCCTTCTCCTCATCCTCTTTCTCTTTTTCCCCTTCCTTATCCTTCTCCACATCCTCCTCTCCTGGACCCAAGCCTGAGCCCAAACCCAAACTGAAGATCCTCACCTGGATGCTTGTCAGCCGGCCAACAGACCCAGCCAGCAGCTCCAGGGCCTCTGCCTGGTGCTCTGCCGCCTCCACCTGCCTCTCATAGAGGCCAGTAAATGCCTCCATAGCTGAGGCAACTCAGCTCAAGACCGAACCTGCCCGCTCTGGGACATCCACTGAGACTGGCCCCATGCTTGGTCTTTCCCCAACCCTCGGCCTCTTCTCCTTTGGCCGCTCTGCCTCACTTGCCACCTAATCAGAGTTGTCGATATGACTCCGACCCCTCTTGCGACTGATCAAAAGGTCACATTTGACCTTGCGTGACTTGCACTGCGTGCAAGCTGTGCTGACCTCAGGCATGATGCAGACCTCAGCCCGCTTCCTGCAATTGTCGCAGGGGGCGCCACTCAGCTCAGCTCACCCTGTGAGCCTGGCCTTATTTGACTTTAAAACAAAATTCGGTAAAAAATCAGAAAAAAAAAATACCATAAATAACTTACCTTTGGTGGCCGGCCTCACTTTGGTTTTGGTACCCCCTTGGTACCCTCACCCAACCCACTCAGTCCCGCCACCTCCTTCTGCTTCCCCTTGTCCTGTTTCAGGGGAGCTGTGCCATGGACCTTCTTCATCAGGTCCAGGTTTTTTGTGTATTTGCATGCACTTGTTCAGCCTCGGCAGTTTTCCTTGCCTCAGCCTTGGCCTCAGCAGCAGCCTTCAGCGCTGCCTCCTGCTCCAGCTCCTCCACCACCTCCCACTCCAGCTCCTCCACCACCTCCCGCTCTAGCTCCTCACCACCTCCCGCTTATGCTACTCCTCAGCCTCATGCTGCTCACACTCAGCAGCCTCCTTCACTTCCTGCTCCACCTTTTCTTTCTCTTTGTGATGCTGTTGGTGCTCAACTCGGCATGCTTCAAGATGCTGCTGTTCTTTGTCTATCTCGTAACCCATTTTTGGTCAAATGAAGGGGGGGCATGGGAGGTTGGTTGGCAGGTTGTTGATGGTAGAAGGCTACCCTGGGAAATTTTAGCCCCCAAACAATCTGCTTACCTCAAATAGGTGTTCAAAACCTTAATGGTTCAAACTCCGCCTACTGGCTTCATGGGTTCAGCCATTAAGAGGGAGGTACTGTCAAAGTACGATCTACCAAGCCTCAGTTCCCTCGGTCATACTGACCAAAGTCTGACTTACCATATTACAAGCTATAGACTTCCAAGTCTTACAAGTACTATTCGGTTCAGCTTGGCTCAGTTTGGTACATCACACTTTGATCATATTCTTCATTACTCGCTTGCTTCGCTTCGGTTACCTTCGGTACATGTACGGGCATGTATGCCTGCTCTTTCATATATTACTATTCTTACTTCCATACTTTACATTCTCATTTCCATGCCTTGTGCAACATTGTTGCATATCTTATGGCACCCCATTTTCTATATAAGTAATTAGTCCTCATGTATGTATTCTCTGTTCAGATTATTGACTAAGTTGGACATACGCTACCAGTACTTAAGTTAGTAGTCCAACCATTCGGTACCAAGCATCTTGGACCCCTGCTGAACATCAGTCCAAAATCCAGTGGCATGGGCAGGAGGATTGGCACAACGCAAGAATGTTGAAGCTGACACTACATCCAAACCTCAGCTCATTGGACCGAGCTGAACCACCTAAACTGAGAGCATGTGTGCATGTATTTAACAAGTGCCAGTGGTGGCAAGGAGCGGTCAAATGGTTAAGGCATGAAAACTACTATCTGTATTGAAGGAGTAATACTACTACTTATACAGCAATGTACTTTCAACATGTGTGAGTGAGAGAAAATAAAATGAACCTCTTTGGGATAGATGCGGTGATCCTCCATGCTATACATATCACCATGTCACGTCTATGTGAATTATTTTTGGTTGGTAACCCTTGAAAATACTGCATCCTTCCTTTCTATTTATACTCTGATCTTTTTCTTCTTTGCCTTGAGTTCTGATCATGTGTGAGGTTCCCGATGAGGGATATGGTGCTGGTAGGTGCATATATGTGTGATTTTTCTTCTTCTCCTGTTCCTGAGTTGTCCGGACTCCATCCATCCTATTCCTGACCTTCCTTCTATTCATTCTCATTGACTCCACTCCTTCCATATTCCAGGGTTGGCTTGGTATCTTCTTTCCATGCTTTCTGTTCCCTAGCCACCTGGGCGCCTTTTACCCAGGGGCAAAATCCCGTAGCCACATACTATCTAAAAGTGTCTGTAGCTATGAAAACTAATCTAAAATGTTTGCTTTTTTTTGTGTGTACTCTTGGTATTCTATTCTAGTTTGTTCTGGTGTGCATATATCTGGTGTGTGAGTCTGTGTTCTCTAGTTATTTACTATCTTAGTGTTTTTATCTATTTTTGGTATCTCTGTGTGGGGTGAGTCTCTATTTACAACAGTATTCCCATTGTCAAATTCAAGCTAGGAATGGCCTGGGGAAGGGTACTATTGGCAGGATCAGTATGGAGGTAGAGGGGGATAAGGAAAATCATCCTGGTGGCTGTCCTTCCAAGCTTTCCCCTTATGATAAACAGTTGATTATCTGTCAAATCAGCTCTGGGAAGCTTGAAAATGCTGTCCAAGCCACCCAATTCATAAATTCCATCATATCTACCTCTGTCACTCCTCAGAGTGTTAGGAATGTTTTGAAGGAAGCTGGCTTTAGATCAGCAACAAAGAAGAAAGTCCCTATGCTCAAGGGGTCTCATTGTCAGCAACATCTAAAGTTTTCCCAATACCATGAAAATTGGACTTTGGAGGACTGGAAGAGGGTGTTGTGGACTGATGAGACAAAAATCAATAGGATTGGGTGAGATGGCAAGGTGTATGTTTGGAAGCAACAAGGGGAACCAGTATCAGACAGGATCACCAGACCAACTGTCAAACATGGAGGGGGGAATAACTTGATGGTTTGGGGGTGTATGGGCCAGAATGGGGTGGGGAAGCTGATAGAGGTGCAGGGGAAAATTGATGCAGTGCAGTATTGGGAGGAGGGAGTGGAGGAGAGCATTGAAAGTTTGGAGATGGCTAAGGATAAGTGGTACTTCCAACAGGACAATGATCCAAAACATACCTCAAAAAAGGCAGACCAGTGGTTTTCTGATAACAACATCAATCCCATGAAGTGGCCTGCCCAATCCCCTGATCTAAATCCCATTGAACACCTCTGGCAACACCTCAAGGCCAAACTCCAACAATATGACATACCACCCAAAAGAGTACATGAATTATGGGACAGGGTGGAAAAGGAGTGGACTGAAATACTACCAGAGACATTCCAGAAGCTAATAGAAAGCATTCCTAGGAGGTTACAGGCAGTTTTAAAGACAAAGGGGGGTCATACAAAGTATTAGATTGTAAAATAATAGAGGGTCAAAAAACTGCCCCAATGAGTGATTATTTTGTTTGATTTATTGAGCAATGATTTTTGATTGGACTCACATTATTTATTAAGTTGGTAGATAACCAACATGTTCTAATATAACATGTGAAATTTTCAGAACTTTTGCTGAAGTCATTCCTCCACAAAATATCAATCTTTCTAAAGTGCACAAACATTGAGGCAGTTTTTTTGACCCACTGTAGCTTTCACATGTAGTACTCCAGTGAATAATTGTTTAATGATTATTTACTCCTTGTCTGAACTGGTGCTCAATCAGTTTAACTCTTAAATCATTACTCTACTGTTTCACACTCATCATTCGAGTTCTGGAACACTCCAGATAGGGTTTTGTTATTCAGGATCAGTTGCTCACTATGTTTGGAGCACCACAGACTGCACATTCAATTGTTATTGAATTTACAGTGTACTCAGAAATCAGTACCAAGTTCCTGGTACCAGTGCTAAAGTGCCAGATTGACTGGAAAGCCTCCAGAAGTCTTGTTGCCAGAACAACAAAAAACTTTCACTATTAGAAATTACAACAGAGAGTTACAGTAGCCAAGGATTACCCTGAGTCATTGATCTCTGCATTTATTCATAAACCCAATACAAATTACTTTTATAATTCCCATCACATCTGAAGTCTTGAATCATCATAATTCAAGATTCCACTCACATTTAACTGAACCAAAGCACCCATCACCACTGCATACATTGTAGGACCAGCATGAGCCTGGCAAGCCATTGACCTTGCAAAACATGTTTAAATTTCTGGCTCTAGGTTCATTCGTGTGTACTTTACTATATTTTGTTGTTTTTTCTTTCCCCCAACCCTTGTATAAAATGTATTTCCTATATGATGTCATGTATGTATCATTCCCTCATGTACACATGTCTCACCAGTTCCCTTATCTCCTAACCCTGTAGTATTTAGTCAAAACATTTTTAAAAAAAAGCAAGAATCTTTTCCATCACTCCAGAATTATTAAAAAAACAAAAAGAAGTTTCTATTAATTTTCTCAACAAAAATAGAAACTCTACTCTATTCTACATTCCTCCAGCTTTCAATCTTGTCACTCTTCATTCTGCAGATTCTTGACCACCTGGAAAGGTTTGTGAAACCTCATCTCCCTGCACCTCTCTCCTGCTCTATGCTAGACATTAGAGCTGTCTTCAACACTGTCCTCAGGCACAATGTGGATGGCACTACTGCAAGGAAGTCCATCCATCTCATCTTATCCTTGCTATCCAGACACATTATAGCTACCACATGGAACTGTCATAAACAATGGAAAAATCATATTTCTTATTGTTAAATTAGCAGAGACAGAAAGGTCAAGGGGAAGGTGAAAACAAATAAAACATCAGAATATATGCAGGAGACAAAATGGAATAAAGAGCATAACATATATGATAAGGAATCACAGCATTACAAAGAGATTTCACATTTATAGGTAGTATCTACTTGTATTGTGAGTATGCAGCACTTGTTCTGGTAAGAGGTGCACACGTAGCAGAAATGCAAGAGAGATGGAATTAGCGTACAGGATACTATTGGAGCAATGTGGACAGGGGACAAGAAGGGAAAGATTTGGAAATTCCTCACGATCACATGAGTCATCAAAATAGCTACATGCCATAACAGCAACAACAACAATAAGGTGTAAGCCTCCCCCTTGTCTGCTCATGTTGGCAGGGTCTCATGTTTCCCCACAAAGCTGTGGTCCTCCTGTCGCTGGCAAAGGAAATATAATGATGTTCAAGACGGTCATGAAGCTGTTCCTCTGAGACGAAGCGGAACCTGGTGAACTAGACCCTATCCTCTGGTTCATTCCTTCCTCTGTAAATGAATATATCTCCGACGAGATCTGTATTACTGGAAGTAGTGAGTGTTCGACGATATCTTGTTCTTCCGAATTGGCTGATGCCTCACAGCTACTTCTCGATTATCGTGATGGAAATTGTTGTCATCTCTGCTCAAATGGCTTTGACGGAATATCCAAGTCGCCCTCACCTTGGATATTCCCTCATATCCTCCCATCCTCTCTGTCTGCACACGTTACATGTACAGCCTGCAACAATCATATGTAAGTCTCCACCTCATCTGCTCGCGCAGGCACACTCTCATGTTCTCCCAAAGCTGTAGCCCTCCTGTTGCTGGAGACGGGCGCAACACAGCAATGTTGGGACAATTTGACCTGCTGAGTACATTATGTATTGTCTCACGCAGAGTGGAGTGATGTTGACGTTAGCAGTGACGTTGGAAACAGCATAGACAGTGATATTGACGTTGACAACACCAGGGAACTGAGGGTACCACCTTCCATCGTGGTGCAGGATGCGCGTTCATCATTAGGTTCTCAGGCAACGGGAAGGGCAGGGAAACCAGCTGAGAGGTATCTCCCAGTCTGATCAGACAGGAGGACTGAGGGCTACAATGTTTAATGTCGGTGCAGGATACGTCTCTACCATTAGATGCGATGGCTTGGTCCAGAGAGAGAGACACCGGTGAGCGCCTGAGATATTCCATCAAAACCAACTGGGCGGTGAAGAAAATGATTCCCACTATGATAACCGAGCAGTAGCTGTGAATCATTAGCCAACTGAGAAGAACACGAAATCCTCGCACACTCACCTAATACTTCTAGTGATACAAATCTAGTCGGAGATATATTCATATACAGAAGAAGGAATGAACCAGAGGATAGGGTCTAGTTCACCAGGTTCCGCTTCGTCTCAGAGGAACAGCTTCATGACCGTCTTGAACATCATTATATTTCCTTCGCCAGCGACAGGAGGACCACAGCTTTGTGGGGGAACATGAGACCTTGCCAACAGAACGGACGAAGGGGGGAGACTTACGTTTGATTGTTGTAGGTGGTAGATATAACCTATGCAGACAGAGAGGATGTGAGGATATGAATGAACCTCCTCGCAGTGTCGGTATCCACATTGGGCCTGAGGACGGCGTTGAAGACGGCTCCGATGTCTAGTACGAGAGAGCTGGAGGGAAGTGCAGAGAGAGGAGGTGCCACAAGAAACATCTTCTCCAGGAGGCCAAGAATCTGCAGAATGAAGAGGATGGTCATCATGCAATAATTCTATTGTAAAATGTTGCTGGTGCGCATTGGTGTTGTCGCTGTGATGATAAGAGAGGTGTGTGGGTGTGAGGAAATCGTTTGCCGTTTGCCCCTCTTATACAAGGGGGGTTGGTTGCATGTGTTTTTGATTGCACGTGTTTTCGACGCGAACTAAAAAACAATTTTGTTCAGGTCACGGCCAAAGCACGTGACCAATGTACGTTCATCAGGAAATATACAGTTTCTTCCAATTGTCTTGTTCAAGCTTGTTCAAGACAAAGATTGAGAGGACCAAGGTCTGGAATTCAGGTATTCTGAGGTGAAAGGTCCTCTAAATAATTTATGTAAGCTTGATACAGAGTTGTACAGCAAGTCCCTACATAATTTCACCTTTTTGGAATATGGGTACACCTGGTACATGTAGCTGGCAATCTTGTGGTCTTAAATTGACAACAAGCCAACGATACCCAAAAGGGTAGAAGGATTTTGATTTCCTGAGGTAATAACCAAGCCCTGGTTCAGAGCATGTTTGAAGTCTGAGAGCAAGGCCTACCCTCTTTTCTTAATCAAGCCAACATCCCGGTATGACCTCAGCTGAACTCTTCTAAAATCACTCAAGGATCTGGATTTATATTGGTGAAGCATACAGTGTGTAGCTATTTGCTTCCTTTTTTTGAAAAAATTCCATTTATCATTTGAGCTTGGCTTATGTAGAATATTACATCACATGTAAATAATGAGCGACTGTACTAATAACTTTGGAGTTAAGTGCTTAGAGAGCGGGTTGGTCGGAATGAATACCCCCAAAATAATACTGTAGTGTAAGTTAAATAAATCATGATAAAGAAGGTGGGCGGGGCGCTATTGATCTTATTGATATCCATATGTGGTTTCTCGAAGTTTGAGAAGCATTTATTAATGTCCCTTTAATTTAATTTAATTTATCCCTGAACCGGTGTCAGTTCGTTTACGTTTCATGTGTTTCGGAGAAAGTTGTACCTTACTGCCTTTAACGTCGTCACGCTTGTCGTCACTCGTCTCTTGAAGCCCTCCGGTGCACGAGCTGATCAGAAGTTCTCGGCTTCAGGACCAACACTCCGGAAAAAAACATCACTTACCACCTTCACCTAGCATACCATCGCCGTTAATTGAAATACTACTAAGCCTCATAACGCAACAATAACACAACACGGCGTTGTCTATATTCGCCCACTTCTACGAACAATTCTCCTCGGGTTCTTAGATTTTCAACCGGAAACAATCAAGTTGCCCGCGAAAGGAGGGGGCGTCAACATTCGATGATGAATCGGAATTGGAATCGCTCGACTGTCTTGGGGAACAAGGTAACATTCTCGGACATTTCATGACATCGTTGGCATGCGTTGCGAGAGAGTGGCGGTTTGGGAAGTTCTTTATTAGACTGACGGACGGTGCCTGGTGCTGCTGGGTCAGGGATGTACGTGCAGCGCAGTGCACTGGAAATTGGATTATTGATGCAAGGAGTTCATTTCTGGATCTCCGATCGGATGATCTCAAGAGAGCATGGAGTGCCATAAATATGAAACACTTTCCGTTCATATAGTTAAAATAGCACAAAACACAAAAAATAGTACTTACACAAAGAACACAAACTCTTTTAGTTAGTATATGTATATGAGACTGAAATCCTCATTGATATAAAGGATCCACAAGAGAAAGAAAAGCTTTCTGTTCATTTTCCATAGTTCTACACTAGTTTACACTTTTCATGACTATGGGGGTTTGCCTCCAGTGTGATAGGTGCCTGCATGGCTAAGGAACAGAAGGGATGGAACAGAGATAGGGAGCAATGGAGAAAGTGGAGCTAATGGAAATCCAAGAGAAATGGATATAGAATGGAATGGATAAGGTCCAGACCAAACAGGAGCAAGGAAAGAAGAGAAGAGAGCACATGTTAGGGAAACCTACTTGGGTACTGACTCAGGCAACTGTTGGGAGCTAAAACAGTGGGACACCACCACAGCCCTGCCTTTCTACCCTAGGCCTGACCTAGGGACTCTAACCCCAGGCCTACCCACAGCTACTATCAGACACTGGTAAGGGGGTCGAAAAGTAAGTTATATAGAAAGTGAGAAACTAGATACATCAGATTGCATACCTGGTAAGGGGATCCAAAAGATAATAAGGTGAGGACCCCTTACCTAAGCAGCCAGCTATATATCTAGTGACTGTGACATGAGTAAGTCATGTCACAGTTAGTGAAACATGGACAGAGGAGGATTAACTAAAGAATTCATAGAGGAAGATAGAAGGTAAATGATATGCAGGAAAAGAATAAGTAGGTAGGAGGCTGTCCCCTAACAGCACATATATGTACTCACTGGGGCCATCTACCTCATTGGGACTGTGGCATGCAACTCAGAGACAGGAGAACTCAAGAGAAACTAAGAATGACAAAAAAAAAGTGTTGAGCATTTTCATATATTTTGATCAAAAACAGACAGCATATATACAGTGAGTGACAAAACTGAGTCAATGTTTGGTGCCTTTGGACTATTCATTGAATAGCTTTGAATGTAAAACATATATGAAAAAGTGTTGGTGCATCAAAGAAATAATCTGATCAGGGCTATGCAACCATTAAAATATCATGTAATTCCAATCAGGGGTGATGAAGATATGGGCAATTCAAAT
>QFEC01004260.1:0-13192 GCA_003316585.1 Gomphus bonarii
AGAAGGGAAATATGAATGTTCAGAATGATACTGTCCTTCATGTCTGAAGCTTCACACCTGGAAGAGCTCTAGGCGAGGGAACTCTGCAAAGCCAAAGAGGCAGAGTGGAAGCAGCACCAGGAGTTATTCCTGGCAGATGAAGCTAAGAAGCAGCATCATCAGGAGAAGGCAACACTGCAGAATTCACATAATGCCTGGCTCAATGAGCAGGTGAGGGATGCGAGGGAGGTGGGCCAGCAGGTGGGTCTTGGGCCCTTTGAGGCCACCCGTCTGTTGTTCCTTGTTAACAATCCTGATGCATACCAGGTGGGGGGGTCAGAAGTCCAGGTGAAATGCAAGGAGTGCCAGAGACGTGGGGTGGAGTGCGAGTGGCCATCCACAGGGAGGGGCATGTCATGCTCCCACTGCGTGGAACGCAAGATCAAGTGCATTCTGGTGACGGAGGTGATTGCAGACCTGGAGGGTTCACAAGCGACAGGAGACAATGTGGAGGGTCCTAGTGGCTCTGGTGTGGCACACGGGAAGTGGAGGGTAAGGGTGGAATCTGAGGAGCCAGAGGTGTTGCGGCCCAAAAGGTGGAAGGTGGAGGTTTTGCTCTGTCCCAGAGTTGATTCCTGGATAGTGGAGATAGGGCCATTGATATGGACAATGGCAATGGGGGTCACCAGGATTGCTGCAGAATTTCAGCAGCTCAATGACCGCGAGGACCAGGAGATGCGGCGGGTGTATGGTGATGGAGCGGAGGGGGTTCCAGAGGGGGATCCAGAGGAAAACCTGGAACCAGAGCCGGTGGTTCCAGATGATTTGTTTAGAGAGCTGCACGGCTCAGACTTGGATCAGGGGATGGACTTCTTTAGTAATGTATAGTTGTAATAAATGTATTATTTTTTTGTGCTTGAAAAACCTAAGTCGTGTGCTAAGTGAAGGGCCAAGGTCCTGGCTTGCTAGGATAGGACTTGTGAAAATCTGAGATGACTTCAGATGCATTGCTAAGTTCAGATGCGGGGAGCCAGGAGGTTTCGTCCTCCATGCCCTCGTATCCAGACCACTTGACCAAGTATAGTAAGGGACAAGTGCAGCATCTGTCAACCTTAGAGTCGAGGACTTCAGAGACTTCGTACTTGGGTTCACCATCTACAATGATGGGGGGTTGAGGTGGAGTGACTCGATTAGGGAAGTTGTTGGGCGTGGATGGTTTCAGCATGGAGACATGGAAGACGGGGTGTATCACACGCATGTTGTCTGGGAGCTGGAGGGTGAAGGAGACGGAGCCAACTTGAGCAATGATCTCAAAGGGACCTAGGTATTTTTCAGATAGTTTCTTAGAAGGTCTAGTAGTACGAATATTATCTGATTTAACAAAGACTTTGTCACCAATCTTGAATTCTGGAGGTGGAGTCCGATGGTGGTCCGCAGAGGTGGAGTACCATTGTTAGGTGTCCATGATGGTTTGGTGGAGTTCTTGGTGGAGTTTGTCTAAGTCTACTGCAAAGTCTTGTACTCTTGAGGAGGTGAGGTCTCGTTTGGGGTGTACAGTGATGTTGGGGTGATAACCCTTGTTGGCAAAGAAGGGTGAAATGCCAGTGGTGGTGTTTGGAGCATTGTTGTATGCAAATTCCACAATGGGAAGGAGGTCTGACCAATTGTCTTGCTGGTAGTTGCAATAGACTTGAAGATATTGTTCCAACGTCTGGTTCATCTGTTCTGTTTGTCCATCGCCCTCAGGGTGGTATCCAGAAGTGAAGTGGAGCTTCATGTCAAGAGCCTTTCCAAGGGATTGAAAGAAGGAGGAGACAAATTCTGTACCATGGTCAGAGGTAACGTCAGACAGAACTCTGTGTTTGGAGAACACGTGGAGAATGAAGAGTTTTGCAAGTACCGGAGCATTGATTGTGTCAACAGTGGGGATGAAGATGGTCTGCTTCATAAGTCTGTCAATGACGAGGATGGTGTTGTGTCTGGAGGATGGTGGAAGTTTTTCTATAAAATCCATGGAGATGGAGTTCCAAGGACATTCAGGGATAGGGAGTTGCTTGAGTAGTCTGTAGGGGTGATGTCTCTGTGACTTAGAGCGCATGCAAATAGTACAAGACTTGATATAGGACTTAACAGAGTTACAGAGCTCAGGCCAAATGTAGTCTCTACAGATGAGTTCAAGCGTGTGGTTCTGTTCGAAATATCCAGATATAGAGTGATCGTGTTTGTCTTGTAGTATGCAGAGTCAAAGGTTGCCAACATCAGGGACGTATTTTCATTTGTCCAGGAGGAGAAATCCTTCAGAGTCTATAAACCAATGTCCTGTGGGATTGTCGAGGTGGGCAGAGATGACAGAGTCAGAGCGGAGAGTGCTTTTGACGTCCAGGTGCAACCTGTCGATGTCCATGATCATAGTGGCATGGAATACCGGGAAGCACAAGGATGTGGCATGGAGTGATGAGATGAGTTGTTTGGATGTGAATACTGGACGTAAGTTGTGTGGATTGATGGTTGCGTAGTCGCTTCCTCCCTCTTTAGGGTAGATGTCCCATCGTCTTGTCAGAGCATCAGGTTTGGCTCTGAGTTGTCTGGGACGGAAGTGGATAACAAGGTTGAATTGAGAAAGGTATTCGGACCAATGGACTTGTCGTCGAGTGAGGAGTTTGGTTGTGGAAAAATATTCCAGGTTTTTGTGGTCTGTAACGACGTCAATTGCTTCTGAGGAGCCTTCAAGGTAGTGGTGCCAGGACTTAAATGCTTTGAAAATTGCAAGTAGTTCCTTGTTGTGGACGTCGTAGTTGAGTTCTGGAGGAGTGAAGGTCCGGGAGTGGAACATGATTGGGTGGATGTCGTTGTTGACCAGAGATATTCTTGATAGAATGGCAGCGAGCGCATAGTTGGAGGCATCAGTTTCAACGATGAGTGGGGACCCAGGGATCCAGTGGGTGAGCATGGGAGCAGTCGTGAAGGCCTTTTTCAAGGTTTCAAATGAACTCTGGCATGCATCTGTAAAAACCCACAGAGTATCCTTGCGGGTCAAATGGGTTAGCAGAACGGTAAGATTGGAATAATTGAATATGAAACAGCGATATAAGTTTGCAAATCCAAGGAAGGATTGTACATCTTTGACTTTTCGTGGTTCAGGCCATTCCTGGATGACTTTGACCTTGTCATCGGCCATGGTGAGGCCGTTGGGTGAGAGGATATATCTGAGGTACTCGATGGTGTTGATGTGGAAGAAGCACTTGTCTGCGTGCGCATACAGGTGGTTCAACCAGAGTTGCCAGAGTATGTCTCAAACGTGTCCCCTATGTTGGTCTAGGTCATCGGAGTATACAAGGATGTCGTCCAAGTAAATGAGGACAGAGATGTCGAGGAGGTCAGAGAAAATGTTGTTCATGAAGCATTGAAATGCTGCAGGGGAATTGGTAAGTCCAAAAGGCATCACACACCACTTGAAGGATCTGTATCTGGTTCTGAAGGCGGTTTTCCATTCGTCACCTTTGCAAATTTGAATGAGGTGGTATGTGTGTCAGAGGTCGATTTTGGTGAATATCTGGGCCTTGCATGGACTATCGAGGAGGTCTGTGACTCTAGGGAGCAGATAGCGGTCCTTTTTCGTGATTTTGTTGAGCCCTCTAAAGTCGACGCAGAGTCGAAGAAAGCCATCCTTTTTCCAGGTGAATAGGACCGGAGCTCCTCCAGGGGACCTGGAGGGGCAGATGAAGCCCATGGAGACATGTTTATCTAAAAATTCTCAAAGTGTTTTTAGTTCACTCTGAGAGAGGGAATAAATCGGACTAAAGGGAGGAGATGTTCCATCTTCAAGTTCAATCTTGAGGTTGTACGGCCTGTGCGGAGCCACTGTGTTGGCTTTAGCCTTACTGAAAATGTCCATGAAGTTGTGATATTCTTCTGGAACACCAGTCATGTTGACCAGAGCATCGTTCGAGTCTAACTTGTCGGATGCTGTAATCAGTAGTTAAAATGTTTGCATACTGTCCATTTTGGAGATATGGTCAAATGCTGCTGCGTTCACCAATGCGATTTTGGGAGCAACAAGCGGAGACGGAGACGGAGATGGAGGGTTGGATGAGTGTGGAACTGATGTTGCTGGCTCAGGTGGCACCATAGACTCAGCTGGAGATGGAGAACTGAACGTTATACTGCTCAAAGCCCAGTCAATCAACGGATTGTAGTGGGTGAGCCAATTGTGTCCAAGAACTGCGGAACAGCTGGAGTCCAGTGGAGTTACAAAAAATGTAACGGAGTGTTCCTCCCCCTTTGGGAAGCGAACTGGGAGGTTAATTGCCTTGTGGATGACTGAATTGGTCAATCTGTCGAACAGCCGGAGTGGGATTGGGGTGATATCGTGGGTACGGAGTTGGTGATTAGATGCAAAAACAGAATCTAGGAAACAGTGAGTTGATCCAGAATCAATAAGTGTACTGATGGTTTTATTAGGAACTAATTCAGAGGTCAGGTATATAGTCAGAGAGTTGGGACTGGAAAGAGCGGACGTGTTGAGATGTAATTCTGTTATTGCACCGCGGGGATCAATGTAGCCCTCAGCTGGTGCCAGAATCGGAGGGCTGCTTAATTGTTTTTTGACTCTGTCACGGACTTTGCGTCAGAGTTCTTTTTGTCAGATGATTTGCTGTCCGTTGTGGAAGCAGCTCATCCTTTTGTGGCAGAGGAAGTCAATTTTGGACATTCCTTAGCCATGTGACCTGTTCTGCCACAGAAGAGACAGAGGTTCTGCTCAAAGCGGCATTGTCGCTCCTGTTGAGTCAGTTTACCATCTTTTCCTAGTTTTGACGCTAGGTCCAGATTCTTCTTGGCAGAATTTGAGGTGTTGTTGTTGTTGTTGGAGGCGGAGTTTCTGGATTTATTGCTATTATTATTATTTGATGTTTTCTTGTTGTTGTTAGAATTTGTTGACGGCGTGGCGGGGTTTTTACCCTTATCTTAGTAGCGGTCCAAGGTTTTATTCAAGTTGTTCTCTCAAGCGACTTTAGAATGTCTTTCCCAGTAGCAGGCATCAATGGACTGGGAGAGGGATCAAAGCTCGTGCAATGTGCTGGGTTTACCAATGCGGGCCACTTTGTCCTTAATCTGTGCCGGAAGTCCGTTGTAGAACTGGCGGCAGAGTGCGGTGTCTCCCCAATGGACATGTGCTGCGAGGTGGTTGAACTCAACCAGGTATTTGGTGACTCGTTGGTTGTCACACATGCGGAGGTTTTCAAGGTCAGCTTCTGCTTCACCAACGGGGTCATGTGATCCAAAGTTGTCTTTCAACTCTGACACAAAATTGGAGTAATCATCTATCCATGAGGGGTTGATGTTGGAGGAAAGGGTTGGTTCAAACTAGTCTAACGCGGTTCCTTTTAGGTAGGATGGTACATAGGTGACCTTTGCACTGTTGGAGGAAAAAGTGTCAGGACGGTCACGAAAGTTTAAATTACATTGAACCAAA
Organism: Gomphus bonarii; assembly: GCA_003316585.1. Taxonomy (NCBI): domain Eukaryota; kingdom Fungi; phylum Basidiomycota; class Agaricomycetes; order Gomphales; family Gomphaceae; genus Gomphus; species Gomphus bonarii. The sequence goes on from QFEC01004260.1 coordinate 5,453, forward strand.
AAGGGTTGGAGTTTACGACTGTCGGAGCCATCGAAGGTGTCTGGCTCATGGACTTTGGTCCATGGTGAGGACTTCTTTGGTGATGACAGGTTATTGGCCAGCATAGCAATGGCCTCAGTGAGGTTGGGGATGTCATTCGAGTTTGACGACAATGCTCTCAGAGGATTCAGGGCCAGGAACAGATTAGACGGAGATTGCGGAGGGTTATGATCAAAGGGTGTGTTAGGGGGATCAGGCATGTCTGGATAGGGTGCTTGTATGGGATTTTTGGGGACAAGTGGAGTTAGGGGTGAATGAGTACTTGGGAGCATGGCTGGGACGTTAGGTTTATGGCGTACGGATGCTTCTGAAACCATTCCAAGGGTACCAGCTTGTAAGTTGCTTTGAGTGCTATGTTTCATAGATGATGAAGAGTGAGAGTTCAAATATACTGTTAAGTCCAGAGTCAGAGACGTATTGTCCGGGGGATCCAGAGTGGTTGAACGATCAATTTCAAGCGAGGGTACGGAGTCGAGAGGACTTGGCTTCAACTTATATGTTGCATCCTCTTGCGTCATCTTGTCCTTGTATTTACGGAGTTGCAGAGTGGAGGTTGCAGAGTGAGAATGGAGGTAACGAGGTAAGACTAAATCGATATTTGAACTAGAAAACTAGCTATGAATACATGGAGGTTTAAATACATTTGGAGCATGAGATTAATATGGACCAGGGTCGTCCAAATGCAGAGGAGTTACTATACTAGGATACAGGGGTGCTAAACGAGAGACGGAGTCATGTGGAACTATGGAACATACTAGAAGATGACATAAAAGATAATAGAAGGAGTGACGTGGAGGTCCGTGTGTCAGAATGATGACGTGGGAGAAAAGACGGAGATGGAGTATGGAGTATGCGGAGGTCACGTGGGGTTGTCCGTGGCATGGAGTCCAGTGGAGGATCAAGATCTGTCTAGGGGGCTGAGATTGATCCAGAGGAGCACAGAGATGAGTGATAAATGGGCGCTAGGATGGAGATTTGTCAGAGGGAGCCTAGGATCTAACACCCCTACCAAATATCCAACTTCATGAAGTACTTAGCTCCTTTGAGTTGGTTAATCAGTTCAGGTATAAGGGGGAGTGGCTACCAATTCTTTATGGTCATGGTGTTCAAGCATTGGTAGTCCTGCATGAGCTGAAGCAAGCCATCCTTCTTTTTGATGAAGAACACTGGGGAGGCCATTGGAGATTTGGATGGCTGAATACATTCCATGTCCAGGTTCTCTTGGATGAAGTTGTTGAGCTGGGCTTGCTCTACTGGAGACATGGGGTACACCTTGCAATTAACTGGGCTCTAACCAGGCTCTAGTTTAATAGCATGATCCCAGATCATTTGCTCAGGGAGTTTGTCAAAGGATTCCTTTGTGAACATGCTTTTAAACTCTTGGAGGTAGTCTGGAATCTTGGTCTTGGCTCAGACATTCTTATAGTGTGTTTTCACCAGTCTTTGCAAGGTTGTCTGCATGGCTTGGATGTGTTCCAGTTCAGGTGGCAACATCATGTACATCAGTCTGTCCCCTTCCTCCAACTCATCCTAGGGCCCCTCTTGCCCATCATTATCCTTGTCATCACCTTCCTCTCATCCATTCTCCTTGTCCAGTAGCTTTGGGAATGGCTCAGCTCAGCACATCCAGATCCATTGCTCAGCCTTTTGACTCTCCTTCCATTCTTCTCAGACCTTGGCTCAGCAGGTGTGACACTGATCCAAGCATCAGTTCATTTTGATCTTCTGAGTTTGCCAGTCAATCTCAGGATTGTACTTCTCCAGCCAGGTGAACCCAAGAATAATGTTCTGCCCACCCAGGTTGGTGACTGCGAAGGTGGTGCACTTGGAGTGGCCCTCCACTTGAAGAATCACATCCACTATTTCTTGAATAGATCCTGCTTTATTGGGGGATCCATCCACATTGTAGATGAGGATCAGCTGCTGGAGTTTCCAGGTGGTGAGGCGATGATACTCAGCATAGGCTCGATTCATGAACAGTCCTGAGGCCCCATTATCAATGAGGGTGGGTCTGAATTTGACTTTGGCCATGTCCATTGTTTGAGTCTCAACTTTGATGATGAGAGACTTGGGGGTTAGGTTAGCTGCAATTACATATTTATTCAGTGGCTTCTGTTCCTACTTTTGGAGCCAGACCTGAGGGGGTTTTGAGGGCCTAGAGGTTTCAGGTTATGGTGCAGCTATTTCAGTTTTGGTTCAGTTTGGTTAAATGGGGGTTAATTTCACATTCTACTTCCAAGCATGAGAACCAGTTATATACAGGCAGTGGGGGTGCACTATTCATCTACTGTGGGCTCCAAAACTCTTCTCCTCTCTTTCCAACATTTCCACTACTTTGGTTTCTAATCTGGTCTCAGTTTCAACCTTGGCTGCTGGAACGTTTAACATGTTAGCTAAGGCTAACAGCTCCAGTAGCAGTTCCAATCATTCCTTCACATTTATGGTCTAGATATCAAATGAGAGGGGGCACTCTCTGGCATAGTGGCCAGGTTTCATGTATTGAAGGCAGGTTCCTGGCAGCATGGCTTGGGACTGAGTTCAGTCAATGTCCATGGGGGCTGGGCCATTCTTGGGTGTGGCAGGGACTGATGGGACCAACTATCAAGAGGTAGAGTTGGGCCTAGATCTCTCCCAAGCCTTCTTTGTGGGCATTGTGGTGAGATGGGGTATCATGAGTGGCCGACCTCAGTTCACTTCTGTGAATGCATCATTGGCCTCTCTATTCCTTGCTACCTTCCTTGCCATCTCATACCAGCCTTCAGGGTCATCAAAGTCTGGGCCCCCTCTGACAAGCAGAGCTACCCTGTTCTGTATGCTCAGTTCAAGGCCTTTGCAGAATTTGACCATGATTATTTTGTCATCATAATACTTGGCGAGGTCAATCAGTTCAATAAACCAATTGATGTACTCCTCTACCAAGTCCTTTCCCTGATACCACCCCATCCCTTCAAGTTTTGTGAGAGCCAAGAGTTGTTCATTCTTTGGACAGAAACAGTTAACAAAGTCTGCCTCAAAGGTGTTCCAATCTGGGTAGTGGAATTGGCTGGATCTCTTGGCTTGGAGGCTCTTGTTAGTGAACCAAGCTGCTTGGTTGGACTTGAAGGAGAGGGCCCAATGGATGTGGGCCTGATCATTTGGAAAGTGGTCACCACAGATTGCAAAGTAGATACTGCAGGAGTTGAGGAATGCACAGCCTTTGTTGCAGTCACCATCAAAGTCTGAGGGGGACACTGGTCTGATTCAGGAGGCAACCGAGATTGAAGGATTTGGGATCCTTGGTTCACACATGCTTAATGCCAGGTCATCTTCTGGATTGAGGAACTCTCTATCTCCTTTTTCTGAATCACTTTCTAACTTCTGCATTATTGCTCTTAGGGAATTATTGATTTCAGCATTAGCTGCTCAGTTTGCTGCCAACTCTTGTTCTAACCATTGGAAGCATCCATCAGTGTCCATCTTGGTCCAGGAACTCAGTAGTGCATGTATTGCTGAAGCTGCTGGAGTTACAGAGGAGGGGGAGTCTGGCATTACATGAGTGAGTGAGGCAAGGCTATCTGAGTTGCTTTCATTTAGACCAAAGCCACCTATGGTCATACAGTAACACAACTCCCAGTCCTTATTGGGTGAAGTTTTCCTAATGTAAGGGCAACCCCTGTAGTGCTTGCCAAGGTTACTGAAGTCACATGACCAAGGCTAGCAAGGGGGAAAACCTAAGTCTATTAAACTGTGTACATAGAAATAGAGCCTCACCTAGCAAGGGGGAAAACTTAAGAGGAAAACTTAGGGTCCCTTCCTAGTGAGCTATGCAACTTATATACCCATTGTCTGCTTCCTACTTCTTCAGCATACCTTACCCTTTGATTGGGTCCAAAGGTATGATGTCCCCACAATCTGTATCTGGCATTATGGCACTTGATCTGATGCCCAGGTGTCAGGGTTCAGCTTGGAGTTCATTGTCAGTTGTTGTTTTTCATTTATGTCTTTCCATGTCCTTCCATGTCTTTCCATGTCTTTCCATGTCTTTCCATCACTTTCCATGTCTTTCCATGACCTTCCATCACTTTCTGTGACTTTCTGTGCCTTGCATCTGTGGATTACATAATAAGTGCCAGGCTAGGGTATATAAGTTGTGACTGGTGTAACAGTTACCCCTCAGCTTGATCTCTGAGGATTACTGCTACATCAGGTGGGCTCTCTTGTACTTATTACTAGTAACTCTTGTATAAACTGAGGATTATTACTACACCAGGTGGAAAACTCCCTTATCAGCTTATTAAATATTGGAGTATCTTGTTGTTGTGACCTTGTCAATAGTGTCACCCTCACACCAGGCCTCTCAGTTCAGTATGTCTTATATCTGGACCAAGGTGTTGTGATAGCACTTATTGTCTGAATGTGCAGTTCAGTTTGGTAATGCTTGGTATAGAGGATCAGCTTGGTATTAACTCATGATTTGGAATGGGTGGTCCACTGACAGGTGTTGCCCATCAGGTTGCCTGTCTAGCAGGCCAAGGAGCAAGGTCATTTTGATAGAGTCATGCTATGGGGCAAGGATTTGGTTGGGATGAAGTGTGGGGGTGGTCAGTTTTAAGAAAGCAGATGTGAGGTGAGTGGTTTGGGTTATAAAGTAGCATAATAGAGGTTGTTCGGCATGTAGATACACTAAAATTGCAAAATAGAGGAGGAGTATTAAAGGAATTGAGGTTGGAAGATGGTTTATGGTGTCACCTTGGCCTTCAGTGAATGGTGCACCCTACTGACAGTGCAGCAATTTACAGTGTCATCTGAAAATGGTCCACTCTCTCACATCACCAAGCATGTTAGCTATCACTGTTTCCTATCATAGGTACAAGTGTGATGCTGGGACACCCCTCAGGTCATACAATGAAGGAGAAAGGAGGGTATCAGTTGCCATAATCCATGTGAGGGCCTCACTCATGATAGAAGTGTGCAGCCAGCTGTGAGGGTGATACTATTGACAAAGTCACAACAACAAGATACTCCAATATTAATGAGCCAATAAGGGGGTTGTGAGAGCGATGGTATTGACAAGGTCATGACAACAAGATACTCCAATATTTAATGAGCTGATAAGGGTGTTTCCTGCCTGGTGTAGCAGTAATCCTCAGTTTATACAAGGTTACTAGCAATAAATACATAGAAAGCCCACCTGGTATAGCAGTAATCCTCAGAGATCAAGCTGAGGGGTAACCATTACACCAGTCACACTTATATACCCAAGCAGAAAGTCACAGAAGGTTATGGAAAGTTATGGAAAGTCATGGAAAGTCATGGAAAGACATAAACAAGAAACAACAACTGACAATGAACTCCAAGCTAAACCCTGACAGGGGTTCTCCACCTGGTGTAGCGGTAATCCTCAGAGATCAAGCTGAGGGGTAACTGTTACACCAGTACTTATATACCCTAATATGGCACTTATTATGTAATCAGGAGATGCAAAGCATGGAAACATAAACAGGAGACAACAAACTGAATGATAAACTCCAAGCTGAACCCTGACATCACCCCCTCTCAATGCATGGCATCTGAATATGGAGTTTTGTTAAGATTGTTAATGGAAGCACCTGCTAACATATCTTGTCAGTCTCCACCAGAGTGAGGGATGGGTCCAGGACAAGCTCTGCTCAAGTTCTACCCTAGGGTACAGTTAGAGGGCAAACTCACAACTCAGGTGACAATTGCCATGGGTACTGTAGGGACCTTTGTAGGTTTTGAATGATACCTCTCACACATACTCCCCTATGGCATTGCAAGTCCTTCTCCCAGTGAATCCCTCAAATGTGCAGAGGATTGAATCTTAGCTGATGAATATTGCATCTCCAGCTTTATAGGGTTGACAAGCAAGAGGTTTCCTTCACCAGGGAAGGGAGAAGATGAGTTTGGGTGGAGCTGGGAGTTTGAGGAGTCTCTCAAATTGTCTAATGTCCTTTGGGTCAATAGACCAGTGTGATGATATAGGGTAGGATTCAAGTGGGATGAGACTCTGTTGGCTAGATTGGCTGGTCATGTCATAGTAATGAGGTTGCTTGTTATCAAGTGGATGGGGGAGGACTGATAAGTGTTGAATGGAATGAGATGTAAATGAAGAGAATTAGATGTCAGGTGGAGTGTGGCTTATTTTTTGGGGGGTTAGAGTGTCACATGCTAGGTTCCTTCCTTCTGTCCAATCAAAGAGGTGTCACTTGGGAGTTTCCATGAAGTTTTCTAGAGTTCAAAAGGGGAGGGTGGCATATAGAGTAGCTGATATGCATTGTGGGGCTTCAGGGTTCTGTCAGTGAAACTCCATGACAAGTTGCTTTACTCCAGAGACATCCTTGGTAGACCCTGCTGTCTAGGATCCTCTCCACTTCATACTCAGGAACTCCATCTTGGATAACAGGAGAAGGGGGGAGTTAAGTATGTCATTCTTGGATTGGACATCTTGGTAGGGGTGTAGGAGGTTGACAGAGAAGATGGGATGGGTGCAACCAAAAGATGGTGGGAGTTGGAGGCTATAGGCATTCTGCAATACAACCTTGTTCACTGCATAAGGACCCAACCATTTATGATCCAACTTCTTCATTGGGGAAGTGGTTGTAATGTTTTGTGCATTTAGCCAGAACTTATCACCAATCTTGTATATGGGAGTAGTTTGATGGTGTAAGTCATAGAATTGTGCCATGTCATCTGCAGCCTTTGACAGGGCAGAGCAAGCTTCATTAGTGGCCTTTTCCATGCAAGTGGTGAATTCATCCAGTGCTTCCAATTGGGTTTCTTGGGTTGGTTCTAGTCCAAGTCTTGAATGTTGACCACTGTCAAGCATGAAGGGGGTAGTCTGCATTGCAGAGTGAATTCGATTGTTGAATGCAAACTCAGCAAGAGATCTAACCAGTCATCTTGATGTTGGTTGACAAAGAGCCAGAGGTATTGCTCAATCTCCTGGTTGGTTTGGCCATCAAATTGTGGGTTATAGGCTGTGGAGGCAGCAACCTTGATACCTAGAAGCTTGTTTAATTCTTGCATGAACTGGGAGATTAATTGGGTGCTATGGTCACTGAAGACTTCCTCTGGTAGTCCATAGAGCTTTCAAACATGGTCATGGAAAAGTCTGGCAATTCCTACCAAGTCCATGTCAGATATGGTGGGAATGATATGCACACACTTTGAGGGGCGATCTACAGTGATGAGAAGAGCATTGTAGCCATGATTGGCAGGTAGTTCTGTGATTAGATCAACAGTGATAACTTGCCATCTGCAGTCTGGAATAGGATTTGGGAGGAGTTTGCCAATGGGGTAGGGTGGGAAGGTTTTGGTCCTATTGCAGAGATCACAGGCTTTTATGTATTTGGCAACATACAGTGGGCTAAAAAACTGCCCCAATGTTTGTGCATTTTAGAAAGATTGATATTTTGTGAAGGAATGACATCAGCAAAAGTTCTGAAAATTTCACATGATATACTAGAATATGTTGGCTATCTACCAATTTGAAAAATTATGTGAGTTCAATCAAAATTCATTGCTCAATAAATCAAACAAATTAATCACTCATTGGGGCAGTTTTTTGACCCTCTATTATTTTCTCTGATCTTCAATGTTACACACCAGTATAAGGTAGGAGTAGGTCATGTGAATCATCAACATGTCATGTGACCTTATTTGTATCAATTTGGCATGTTGAACTTTGTTCATTCATCTCCT